>JAOEGS010018187.1:38808-56324 GCA_025447755.1 Corythornis vintsioides | reverse complement strand
TATTACACCGTAACTAAACCCACACTTCTCAAGCTTGGCTGTGAGGATCCCATGGGATACTGTATCAAAAGCCTTGCAGAAGTCAAGGTATATCACATCCTCATACTTTTGCCAGGCTCTTGAGTAGTACCCATCCCCAAAGCATTGGACAGCCTCAATTTGTAATGTATGTCTACACCACCCCAGAACTGTAGCAAAATATTTTGCAATCACCTTTTCTCCCACGCATACTACAGGTACTGTCCCAGTCAACTCCTGCTCATCCTGAAGTGTCCCTTGTAAAGAAGCCAGAATTACCCAACTGAGACCATGTGCCTTCATTCTTTCCAACTTGCCCTGAGAGATGGGGTGATGCTATTTTATAGTCTGCAAACTCAAACACAGAGGCTAGTCTCCATATTCTAGGATATTTATGCATCAGTGTCACATAGAAAATCTGCAGCAAGCAGAGACTCAAATCCATATCTCCTCAATCCAAGGTTAGTAGATTAATCGTTTCCTTTCAGCCATCTGTCCAAAAGCAAAGTCTCTCTGAATTTGTATTGGATTTCTCCAGAAAGAATTAACCACTGATTTACTTTACAGGTGAGATAAAAATATCAAAAAGAAAAGCAAAAAAGAAAAAAGGAAGAAAGCACTTAATTGCATCATAGATATGTATAGTTTAAACCCTTGACTTAATCTGATTCTGTCAGGACAGATCCTCTGTTTGTTGCATGCTGTGTTTGCTAGAAGAAAATAAAATGTATGGCACTGCTGAAAATAAGTAACTTACAGAAAAGTTACCCTCGCCAAACAATGCAGGAAAATATTGGAAAAAAGGGATGTAAGATGAAGCAAGCTCTCCCTATGTGTTTATGAGTGAACCTACCTGGTTCACTATACTAATACTTCTGGGAGTTTTTTCCAGTTGTACAGCATCAATGAATAGGTGTAACATAAAGCACCCAGTATATCTTTATGTACTGGTTTGTGCTCTCACCCATGTGAGGTAATCCCCATAGCAACATACTGCCACGGCAGTACAGAGCCTCTAAAGGTCAGCCTAGAAAACAACAACAGTATTTCACAAAATCTCTAAAACAAATACTATTTTATTTCAGCAACATGGAAATTAAACACACTCTAAATTCTATCAGACCAAGGACATTCATATCTCCTTTCAAAGCATTACAAGGAAAGCTCACCAGCCTACCATACTATGAAGTATCCAACCCAATAGGCACAACCCACCAATGGAATTTATGATAAAAAAAGAACTGGATAGAGCATTATTCTGTCCTTCTTGCATAGGAAGAAAAGATGCAGATCAAACTTTTACAGCCTATCATACCTGATGAAATAAAAGATTCATGTGGAAGATCTTCACCTACAGATCTGCAAGCAGATACTGCTTATCTACAGGTCAGCCAGCAGTGGCAACCACAAAACACAGTCATACTCATCCTTTCTCACTCTGAGCACATCAAGGAAGATGCAAAATCCTTACCTATAACTGGGAAACCAGCTAAGTAGCATTTTTTTCCAACAACTTTACCCAATTATGTAAAATTCATACCTCTTTTAGCAAATGTGTCAAAAGGGCTTTTTAGCTACTAATGGACCATGAGTTGCAGCTCAGATATCAGAATGAATGGGAAAGCACAGCTGTGGGCACAGTACAAACTAACCTCACATGATGGTTGTGTCTGAGAAATGGGGAACACAAACTTTCAACCTTTCGTTCACAGAAGAAACCTTTTCTGGACTTTTTGACCCATGTTGTTTCCCATTCATATGCCCCACAGACCTGACCTCCTCTTCAGAACTGTCCATGGTGGGTTGGAGTAGGGAAAGTCGGGAATGAAGAACTGTGGGAAGACCAGATATACCCACAGCATCTTTTGGTGTTAGCCCTGTCCAGCAAACCAGCTGTAAGCAGCTAAGGAGAGAATTTCTAAAGGCCAGTGTGCTTAGTTCTTGGGAAGTGAGTCCTTTGGAGGAGAGGTCATTGCTCTCGGGTGCCCCTAGAGATGGGAAGATTCACACACCTATCTATTCTACACTGGAGGATTATATCCAGAAAGGTCTCTTTTCCCTGTTCTTTTTGCTCATCATATCTGTCTTTGTTAAATCAACATTACTGTCTCAGGACATGAGCTACAGCCAGAGGCAGGGGCAGCCAAATTAGGTTAGTACAATGCAAGATTAGGTCTCAGCCAAAAAAACCCCCAAACCCAAACAAACCAACTGAAAGAAAAAAAACCCAAACACCCAAATCAATCCAAATCAAAACAAACCAAAACACACACACACACACACACACACACACACACACACAAAACCTCAAACAAACAAACAAACAAACAAGCAGACTCTGAGCATTTCAGTGTTTTGAGCTTGAGCACAAAGTATTAAAGGGGAAGAATATTTCCCTTTTCTTCAGCCCTTGTATTCTACTTGGGTGTGCAGGGGCTGTGAAAGCTCCAAAACCTTTGGACACTGCCCCAGTAAGGACATTATAGGAGGACATTATAGCCCAAGTTATTCTCCTTTTCTTTTACACCCAGCTGTACTATGGGACTGAGGAGCTTCTGCAGGGCAACCTGCAAGGTGCCTGAGGAATTAAATCCCCCTTTATGTTGGAGCAATTGATTTTTGTTAGAGGGTTGTGCTGTTCCTTACTGCAGCCTGGGATCTGAGGGGCACAAACCCCTCTTGGTCCCCTCCTTTACTTTAACAGTGTGTCCTTTTCTGCCACTGCCAAAGTCAGAGAAGAGGATTTTGGCCCAAGCCTTTACAGAAGATAAAGTCTAAATGTCAGGTGTCTCCCTAGGCAAGCAGCAAATACTCCTCTCACCACAGAGCACTGGAGGATGAAAAATTAAATCCAAAAGAAAGCATGACCCATCCATATATCACTCCCTAGGCTTCACAGTACTAACCTCTTACCAGTGCAACAAACATCCTGTGCTCAACCTGAAAAACAGTCAAAACACTAAAACATTTAAAAGGCAATAAACCAGGTCAAGGAAAACAATCTTGACTACAACAGGTCACTTGTAAGGATGTCACCTGACCTTGTGACAAAGGAAAGGACATAAAGTGGTCAAAGGCACTACCAATGGCCAGAAACTGGAGATGAAAACCAAGTAAAACCAAGGCAGACCTGATATTACCACCAGTATGACACAGAGAAAAAAAACAACCAACAAACTGGGTTTTTTTAGTGTCCAAAGTGCAGGAAAGCATAAAGCAGCCAACTGCAGCGTTAAGAATTACAAGAGATTTTGAAAGTAATTTCATGTGGTAAAGCTGGAGGATAGAACAGAACAGCTTTGCATAATACCATCATCTCTAGTATTTACTGGTTGTTGTGTTTTCTTCTCCCTTACTTAGGATATATTCTATCTGGTGTCAGGGTCAGCTCTCGATCTATTTTCATACAGCTTCAGACACAATGGGATCCTGATGTATGTTTTGCTGCAAAAATTTACATAAGTATGATAATGTTTTCTTGCTAATTTGTTAAATGCAGGTGGACAAATGAATAAGCTGAATAAAGTCCTGAGCAGTCTAGTATCCATTCTGGGTAGACTGCCTCTACCTCTAATGAAGATCTAAGGGATCTGTTTCTTGATTTTGCAACCACAATGTAATCTGCCCTGTCAGTAGAGCACTATAGACTTGGATAGTGTGACAATCCATACGACATGGGTGGATGAACTCATGGTGCCTGAGTTGCACAGAGAACCACTTCTGTGGAAGCATAGGGGCTATACTTGGGATACATACAGAAGTATGTACTGTCTAAAGCATACAGGTATAGTGATAGGTAGGGAATGCTTGGGAGGCAGACAGCACTCACTTTGAGCAAGGACTTGTGTGTTTGCATACATGGAGCAAGACTTGTGGAGCATTTGATTCAGATAATTTGTTTCTGCCATAGGGCTTGCCCATCATAGCAGTGTTTGAGAACATCCTGGATGGCAAATGTCAATGGGATATGGGCGGGTGGTGAGTACAGATGAAGTCCTTGTGTATGACAGAGCTGACGTGACTGAAGTGAATGCAGTTGCAAGAGTGGTAACATCATTTCCTAAAAGGTAGACTGATGGGTCATTATGGCGTTTTTAGGCCTCCCTCCACTAGTCACCATCCCTGCCTTGCTGTCTTGCCACTCAGTCTCGTATCTGTAAGAGATGGACTATATGTACCTCTATTGTTGGTGCTTCTGGATTTACAAGTGTGTGTGCACTTCAGCTATGTGCAGCTGTATTTGGGAGTGATGGGGTGTATGTAGGAGAGCATGGGATAAGTCTGGTGTGTCAAGGAAGCAAAAAAGAGGGAACCCTTTGCATGCTGTGGGGAGTTCTCTTTGGCAGTATGTAGCTGAGGGTTATGTCATTTATATTCTGGCGAGGCTTAGGGAGTCTGGCCCTTGAGTAAAGGACTGCCTGAGCCTCCTGAGAGAGGGAAAGAGGGCATACGAGAGACTGCAGAGGGACTGTGGGTGAGGGAAAAGGTGTGCAGAGGTAGGAGCTGCTGGGCCATATGGCCAGGTGGAGTGTCCCCATGGGAGTGAGCCATGATGGGCTGCATGGAAGGATGTATAACCTTGACTCTGCACAGCAACAGGGGCAGGTGATTGGGAAGTGCTGACTCTGGAGGAGTTGGTGAGGACTGGCTGGAGAAGGGCTGTGCAGAACTAGGGGTTGAGTGGGATCAGAAAGTTGTGGGGGACTCTCTGTGAGCTTCTGGACAGGCAGAGAAGCAGCACTTCCAGGGTAAGCAGAGCAGCAGGCAGAGAATGGGGAAGCATGAGCAGGCTGTGGGGCAGCCAGGGCAGCAGTGTGGCATGGGCAGGCCAGGCAGGGTGTGGGCAGCAGAGGCAGGGTGCAGGCAGGACAAGCAGTGGGGCAGCTCAGGCAGGCCCAGGTTGGCTGCACAGACAACCTTCCCCACCAACCCCTCACCATGCTTACAGCAGCAGAGGCAGCAGCAGGGCAGCAGTCACTGAGCCTGCTGCAGCCCTGGCTCAGTGGCTGCCCAGAGCTTTGTGGGCAGGGTTGGGCTGCCTGCAGGGCACTGCCCTGCCCAGGAGCAGTTATGTGGCTCAGCCCTGTTTGGAGAGGCTCCCTGCCAAGGAGGGGGAGCCATGCCCTGTGCCACGCATCGCTGCGATACTTGGCAGTGCTGTAATTGCCACCTCTGGAGGCCATGTCCCATCTCTGGCAATAGAGAATACTTGGCAAGCTAAAGAGAGTACTTGCTCTTAGGCATCTAGGAATAGAATCCTCACCTCCTTTGTGCTGCATGCATTAATCCTCATAGTCATCCCCATTAAGTGCTGTTCCCCTTTCATAAAGGCGAACGGGAAACTTGGAAAGATTGGATGGTTTGTTCAAACAATTGGGCGGAGCTGAGAACAGAACCTAAATCTTTGAGGGTCTCTTGCTGTGTTTTAACCATGCAAGGAATCTATCTCTTCCCGGTATGCTTGTGCAATCCATTGTTTTAAAATTATATCCTTATGAGGTTGCACAGATGTTGCTGGGGGTTGCATTAGACCTCTAGAATGATCACTAATGGGGAAGATGTGGAGGAAGGACAGAAAGCGGCTTGAGTCTCCAAGTGTCAATGTGTTTGCAGGAGCATTGAAATGGAATCATCACATAAATGCTCCAAAGTGCTCAACCCATTCCCCCTAGGAGTAAATTAAAGCATAGAGAAGCCCTGTATGAATTTAAGTCATACTGAAAATCTGTGCCAGAGATTAAAGCAAAATCAACTGATGCTGACATTCAGTTGTACATCACAAGTCCACCTTCTTCCCCATGTATTTTACTACCTGTAAAGAGGCAAGTCTCCTTACCTGCCACACAAGAATGTCCCCCCCACTGCTACACACTGACTGTCTCTCACCATCCACAAGCTGGGATGTTCCACTGGGAAAGTGGTGCCAGTAGGAGGATGCTTTGCCTGGTTGTTATGTCTTTCTCTACTGACTTTCCACCTTTAGGTGAACATTAGCTCATCATGAAAAAAATTATATATTCTCCTCCACTGAGGGAAAAGAGAAATGAGAGATAAAGAAAACGGAAGAGAAACAAATAGTTATGTAAGAAAACAATTAGAAAAAGGGACTGGATGAGGGTGAAGACATTTGTGTTGTAAGAAAATAGCTACAGGCAGATGCTGAGCAAATGACGTGTCAGCACTGATATTCTCTGAAAGGGTCAAAGAGTTTGTAAGGTGCCCAATGGTACAAGCGCTGCAAGCTGCTGGAAATTGGACTAGCAAGAGAATAGATGGGGAATTTCATCAAGATTTCTTCTGCTGGTGTTGTGGATGGCTTCCATTTGGCTAAGTGAAGGATGAGAAGCAGATCCTGCAACTGTTTACACTTGAAGTGGGAATATTCCTCCTCTCCTCATCAATGCTACTTGCTTTTTAGGTTTGAGGATTTTCTTGGGCAATAGCACAGCAGAATTTTCTCCTTAGGAATATAGACTTTCCCCAGCAGCTTGCTCAACTGTGGTGGAAAGGGATGATCCTGAACTTCTTGATATGTGCAGTGTTCCCAGCCATCTGTGAACCTCAGCCCAGTTACAGCAGGGCACATGGGACCCTGGGCTGCTGGACCTTGGCTTGCTCAAAGCAGATGCTCTTGCTGACCAATGACCCTGTGGCCATGATAAACTGCAGCCCAGCCTAGGAAGAACAAACTTAGCCTCAATTCTTGCCTTGCTGCTCTGCTTTCTATGGCCATACATGGTGACTCACACTTTCCCACTACCACTGCATGCACAGGGAAATGAGACCAGGTCCTGGGTTGAAAAGCCCCTTGGCCTGACCTTCTCCAATAGCCATTTATATTGAAGCAGTGGTACCAGGTGTCTTACAAAGACTTCTATGTTTGTCATTTTTAACCCATAGTTTTCAAGGCAGAGGTAGCAATGGTAGCCTTCTTCTTGCCATTATCACCCATTCTGGTACAGTTATTTCTAGTGTCATGGTACTGGAACACTATGGAGAGCCCTCCCTGTTCACATGGTGTTTGTGACTTGTCTTATTTTGGGCAACATCCACAGAAGAGAATGGAAAGACAAGAGATAAAAACATTATTTGTTGTATTAAGTTTTGTGGAAAAGTAGGAAGACCAGCTCAAAACCCTACACTTTTTGTAATCTGTTTTGTTTTTGACTTCAAGGCCTGTTTGAAATCCTCCCTCAGCTAGATCTATCTCTCAAGGAACTCCAGTGTCTTGAAGGAGAAGAAAAACCTTGCTATTCTCCATTCCCTACTCCACCCTTTGACAATAAATTCTGTGGGTACAGAGCAGTAATCAGAGAACTTTTTCATTGGGGTAGAGGGTGCATAAAGAACACAAGATCAGAAAGCTTTCTTAATGTTGAATTTGAAGTTTGGTTCTATGGTAAATTAAGAGAAGTGCCACCCCAAGAAAAGTGAATAGAGAAACCAGCATTTGTCTAGTGTGTTGGTCTTTACAACTCATGAGTTCAACACTAATGAGTTATGGGTTGGCCCATGAAAACATAATGTGTAAATTAGGAATTTAATGATGTGTAAGATTAAAAGCTGTGAGGGGTTGCATTTATTTAAGGCTGCCATCTTGTGTTCAAAGAGGAATTACTTTATCAGACAATGTCCCTTTCACTAGGTTTAAATTGATTCTGTTATGGATATTATGGAGGGTACTCAAGTGCCCGAGACTGCCAGCTGACAATATTTCCCACTAAATGCCCTTTCTGTAGCTCTGTTTGCAGCTTCATAATGGCAAACATACTGTGCAAGCTGTAATGACTTCATCTTAACTTGCAGAAATAAATAAGTGCAGATTTCCCTCCCCATATCCCTCTCCATAAATTTAGTTGCACGAAAGCTGGTATTTAAGGCAAGGGATGTAAAAACTAATGTCTTTATTTGCTTCTTTATTTGACTTACTTTGTTGATACTTCACTTCCAAGTCTTCTACAGCCACCTGAAAACTCTTCCCTTTAAGAAAAAAAACAAAACCAAAATCATATTAATGAGTGAGGAGGACCTTTACATGTCTATTTTCAATGCAATATGTGTAGTTAACTTCTAGCCACTTGCTAGATGGCATCATGGCAGCATTTTTCAAACCAGGAATCCTAATTCTTGAGTCAAGTTCTGCTGATGCTGTGACTGACATGAGTTCTTTTGGGAGCTTGACACTGAGCCAAACATGCATGCTAGAGCTTCCAGGGATGGCCAAGGGACACTCTGTGGGAAGGGCTCAGTCTGTTTTGCACTCCCTAAGTAGCACAGTTTAAAGTCACATAACTCCCTGATGCAGTGAAGAAAAGGAAAGATGGTTGTTGAGTGTCTCATATCTGCAGAGTCTTCATGGAGAACAACTCTGGTCTGATTTGGTTCCATATGTAGCAAATTTTTAAAATAAGGCCCAAATCAGCAAAGTCATTCAGGCATTAAATTAGGTATGCTAAGAGACTATGTTCCCCACTTAGCTACTTCCTGAGCTTGTGGGCAAGCAACCCACCCATCGAATAGAGCAATCTCCTAACAGATGTGGAAAACCTGTTTTCAGAGCTTCACCCTGCCCAATTATGACAGATCTAAGTGCTTCTCCTAGCAAAGTGTCCTGACTATCAAACTATTGACTAGTCCAGTCAGAACCCATCATGACTATATAGACTGATGAAATATTAGATAGTTGCTAAATCTGTCGTCTTGTAGCTAGGGCATGTCCCCAAGCTAGAGCTGAGCAAGATGCCAGTCTCTGTTCCAAGGAAATGTGAAGTGATAAGGATGCAGCACGAGGAGACTCTTCACCCACAGAGGTTCAAGTCTGGGCCAAGTGAGTTTTGAGACAAGTGTCTCTCTCCACTGCCAATGAGTGTCCTGAACCCATGGCTATTGAGGAAAATATGATGGATGGTTAATGATGAGCCTATGGAGCAGAGTAGTGAGTCTCTAGAGAGGATAAACTTCTGTCACCAGTCTGAAGTTGGGAAGTTGATGCTATACAAGGGATGTGGTTTAAGTCCTACCCTTTTCATTAACATGTCTAACCATAACTAGTGGTGGGGCTTATGTATTTATCATATGAGCAACTTTGAATGTCTTTTTCAAGCCCTGTATGTTCTCAAAGTTGTGTTTGGATCTATCTCTGTTTTCAGCTGATTAGATATGGACAGCCCCAGCCTAAAGCTGTTCCTGTGTTTGTGGCATGTTTGTGTCCAATTTATTCCTTGCTGCATATATACAAGAGCCATTGTTTTAAATAGCTGAACACTATATATAACTTTTCATACTTTACTTGTCTTCTTTAATTGGAGTAGAGACCATGCCTTACTATCTCTTTATACAGAGCTTAGCATTGAGTTGCTCAGACTCCCAGAGGCAAGTTCAACAGAAATATTAACAAGAAAGCTATCCATAAATGTGTTAATGGGACATAGTTCATATTCCTGTTTTTAGCCTTGCTTCCTAAGGAAACAAAAGTTACCAAACACACTGTTTATCTGTTAGTCCCCAACTACGAGCTTTTGAGCTCCACTGGTTAGCGTGGAATCAAATTTGGCAAAGGACAATGGTGATGGCAATACTTTGAGGAGAAAGACACCAATTAGTACTCCCACAAAAAAAAAAAAAATGACAGAGAGAAGATGTTGCCCATGCTGTTTGACATCTGACATCTCCCTGGTCCAAATCTACATATTTCTGGTTATGTCACAGCATGTGCTGTCTCTTGCCAAGCTGAAAGGCTGGAAAAGTGGTGTGAGGACATATGTGGGCATGGTAGGAGTCACACAGTACAGGAGGATGGCACTGCAGAGATGAAAAGATGACCTAGTTTAGGTGTTTAAGGAACACAGAGAAGACCTGAAGCCATAGCACGCAGAACACTACAGTTTTGGGAAGGATTTGAGGTACTCCAGTGAAAATTTCACAGTGAGCTAAAGTTTTAAGTGTCATAGGCAGGACAGTTTTGGAGTGTATGACCCAAATTTGCAAAGTTTCATTAGTTCTCCTGTATGTAGTGCAAACCATATGTGACCAATGTACTTATTTTGTAGTTTTAAGATTTTTTTTTTTTTTTGTTGTTGTTGTTAAAGCTTTGCTACCCTGTCTGCAATTTAGTGGCTGTTGTTTTGTAGAAGCTGTTATGAGGGAAAAAATTTCTCCAGGAAGCTTGCAGTAATACTTGTTTATTAACTGCACTATGGGAGTCCAAGCCTCCAGTGCAGCAGGCACCATGCAAATATGCTACTGTTACAGTAAACCAGTGGAAGAGGTAAGGAGGTAACTTTTTCCCCTGGGTACTTTATACAAAATAAGGATTTGGTGATAAAGCAAACAAATGTAAATGATGCCCACAGGGAAAAACTCGGTTTTGGCCAGGAGATACTTGCCTCAGTACCTTCTATATAAACCTGGAGACAACCAAAACATTCCTCTGGATTTGCTTCTGCCAGTTCCTAAGGTATCTACAGGAAATTGAATGTGGACTGAAAACCAGGTTACTTCAGAGGTTGTTCACTTGCAAGAATAGCCTGAAATGCAGTTCTGAAGCCGAACACCAAAGTGCCTTGGCAGTTCCGTCATTGACTGGCATTCCTGCTCAGCCAATGTGTGTGACTGCTGCTCTGCTGCCTATTTTTAACAGGATGCAACTATTTATCATGTTTCTGGCTGAGATTTTTATAGTTGAGGCTCCTGCCATCCATCAACTCCAGACGATTTATGTGAAATAAGGGTTTCTCTCAGGACCGCTTTGAGCTCTCCAGACTAACAAACTGGCGTGTGGCTTTGCCATCAGATCTGGGAGGAACTCTAACGTTACAGTGGAGTCCAAAGCCTCCCTCTGGTCCAGCCACTGGCATGTGTCACAGAGCTCTTCTCTTGCTCCTAAGGGCAGCAGCACCTGGCAGGGTCGATAGGAGCCTCTCACCTGCTGTCAGAGTTTCGCCAGTGTGTAGGGCCCAGAGCAGACTGAGCTTTTCTTTGTGTCTCCGACTCTTTGATGTTGCATCTATAACATTTTATTTTAAATTTTGAAAAGATTTGAGTCAAGGTGAGAGAAGCAGGAACATCCTGGTTGCTATTTCTAACATAAGACAGTGTCAGGGGATGTGGTGAAATCCAGCTCCTCTCTTTCCCCCACTGAGAGCTTCCCATTGACTTCACTGGGGCTAAGGTTTTCACCTCCTCTACTTTTAAAGCTTTGCTGACATGGATTTAACAAGCCTTGAGGTTCATGGGTTGTACAAGGGATGGGGTATTCTATTGCCTATTTTTGCTCTAAATTCTTTTCAGCAGATTAAATATTGCACTGAGATAAATGTAGGGAAGAAGCAAAACCAAATAGTTTTGTCTCTGCCAAGACAGACTAAAATAAAGCTTTTAGCAAGTTTGAACAGTAGAACCTTATCTCTTACGCATTCTAAGACCAGACTCTGATACCTTCACATCCATTCTTTAGTCCGAAAAATAACCTGCCCTGTGCAAAGTATACAGAGGCCATGTGAAAATATGGTTTGTATCTACATCAAGAATCAAAATGTATATTTATTTTTAGTAGTACTTTCCCCACACTGTCAAAATGGTGTGATGATGGAAAAGACCATAACAGCTGCTTTAAAAAGTTAAATATAAAATGCTTTTATTTTACTTCAATACACTTTCAGACTCTCTTCATAACACTCCAAATACAACAGAAACCACTACTGGTAAGCCCTCCTTTGGTATTGCACAGTACAGAAAGCTCATACCTACTCCAGTCCTGTTCTCTCCACATCATTTTCATGTATGGTTATTAATTTACATGTTCAGTAGAATACAAGAGCTCCCCTGTCTCTATAAGTTATAGAAGCAATCACCTAAGGAAGAATCAGAAACTCCCAAAGTCAATTCTGTTGTCATAATTTCATACTCTAACCTGAGATGCCAAATCATGGGCCTTTATAGATGGGAAGAGGGTGCACTCCCTTTTCAGAACTGCAGATTTTATTTCTCTATAAAACATATTTATGCTGGGAAATAATAAGTGGCTAACATGGCAGTGCAAAGGGGGATCCGTGTTCCTGGGGACAGCTTTGGGAGCTTGCTCTGATTCTGGGGAAAGGGAACACCTGGAGTGCTCTTGGTCAGGAGCTGCTCTTTCTTGCTCTGCATCCTGTGCACGTAGCACAGCGAGACTCCCAAGATCAGTCACGGCCTCTGATACAGACGCATTAATAAATAAACAACAGCAACAGCAGTAATAATGTTGAGTAACCCTCTTAGCCTATCCCATAATGTTATGAGCAAGCTCAGGAGGGAAGGTTTATCTGCACCTTCTCAGTCACATAAATCAGCCAGCCTGGCAGAAGGTTTCTGATCCAAGTAATGCTCCCCCCAACCCCATTCATTAAGTGCTTCAGGTTCCTGATTTTGCAGAAGTTGTCCCTTGGCTAAATTTGACCATTTCTTGGGCCGCTTCATCCTCTCTTCTCAGCTAATTTTACACTGCACACATTGGCACCTTGACTTATGATACCTTTCAGCATTTTCCTCCCCAAGGTAACACAAAAATCCTCTAGAAAGGAAGTCATAGACCAGTAAATAGTATCTGGGATAACATTTCAGTAAGAAGAGCTCTTTTATGGACCACCTAAAACTATGTCTAATGCAACCATGGGCAACCCTTTCCGTATTTGATTTGTGCAGGTGGGAATGTAATAATTTGTAGCAGGGAAAAAGAAATGTCTTCCAGGATTTTTTTGTGTGTTTTATTCCTTCCCTTTTTTTCATCTATGCTGGAATCCTGAAGATGATCTGCTCATTGTGCTTTTTCTCCAAGTATTTCTGGAGTTACTCCAGCTGCTGGCCACAACTGGTGTCTCCTGAGAGCTGCAAGTGTCTCATCTTGCTCCTGGCATAGATCACACCTTATCCAAGTCAAATCTGAATCCTGTCAATCGAGAGTGCTTGTGGCTGACTTGGATTCCTAAACTTAGACCATGATCCTTTTAAAACTATGTCCTAGCTGGAAACGATACAGCAACTTCAGTCCCAGCAACCACGGAATTTGCTATTATAGGACTTGCTACAATGCTCATGAGAACAAAATAATTTTGGATGATAAAATATTACTCCACTTACAGAGCTTGGTTTAATTACACAGCATGTGTGTGTGTGGAGTAAGCAGGGTATGGGGGACAGAAGCAGAATCTTTTGTGTAAGGCAAATTCCCAAGCAACCAGCTAATAGGAGAACATCAAGGATGTTAAGTAGATTAGACACATCAATAGAATCTACATAAGTGATGCCAAATTTAGTAACAGCAAAGGGAAAAACAGTTTTATTTTAAGTCAGACTCTTCTAAGCTCTGTCAGCAGATCTATTCAGGGTTATGTACCGTGTTTCTTTGTAGCACACAAAGCATTAAGTGCAGAGGAAGAGTTAACTAAAGTAAATGGGGTTGAAATTTCTGCAAAAAAAGAATGATGTACTGTACCTATGCATTTTATAGCACTAGGTAAGTAGTTTAATGTCTCAGCCAATATCAAACACTTCATTTGCAAATCTTAGTGTGCTGGGCTCCCTAGTGGTTTGTGTAATAAAATGGGATGGATAAAGGGCATGTCCTTGCATTAACTATTCCTTCTAAATTTGAAGGGCCCAGCCGTTATGTAAATATTTACTATAATTAACTGCTGGAGTTCACTTGTTGTCCTAGCGTGCAAGAGTTGTCTGAAGTTACTGTTATCCATAGGCTGGAAGACACTATCTGTAAATAGTCACTTTTGCCATGACTAAGTGTCCTGGAATGGGAGGTTTGCCTTGTCCTGCTCAACACATCTGACCGCTAGAGTAATAATCACCCTGTTTTATAGTATCCACTTGCAGTCAGTTTCTCACTGCAGGCAGTTTAATTTGGTTGTGGGTTATCCATAACAAAGGTATGAAGCTGGAACTGCCCTTGTGCATAACAGCCTGAGATGGAATCTGGCACAGTGCTGTGGGGATGCAGTTATTTGCTTCCAGACCAAAATGGGCCTGGACCCTGTGTGTTCCCAGAGTGTCAAGTCTGCACTACTGACCACTGCAAACCTCAGATGGATTTGTAGTCAGGGCCATTGGGGTGTCTCTGCACTGCATTCCCAAAGCCACAAGTTGGGGCTGGAGGATAGAGGCACCTGAGGGCACTGCATAAAGCCAGCTCAAGTCCAGCTAGTTTTAATAACTCCAGCTCAGTATGGGCACTACTGCATCCGGATTGTTTCCTGAAGAGCCATTCAGATATCACTGCATTGTGCTCTGCAGCTCTCTGCAGCACTTCATGAGCTGAGGGGCTGTGCTACACTGAGCCATTGTGCCAGCAAAGGCTGGTGATGGGCTGATGTGGTGGCCTGGAGCCCAGAGTACAGCTCAGAGGCACCTGGGACCTCATGCTAACCCAGGTCTGGCAGAAGTAGCCCCAAGCCAGAGCTAATGAGCTCTGCTGGATCTGACCAATTCTTTGTGGACCATCTCAGCTGTCTTCATGTCATGCTGACTAACATATTTGGAGTATTCTCATTACTTACGTTTCTTAGTTGCCTGAGGTGTTCCGGCCTCACTGACTACACTGCTCTGTAAAAAAAAAAAAAAAAAAAAAAGAAAAAAAAAAGAAATCAAATCAGTCTTGACCTTACAGGTGGAAACTGGAGAGGCGGGGAAGGCCAAAGAGTAGAAGATGCAGCATGGGGTGCCATGCTTATCTTTGTGCTGCATGCCAAGACATTCTGGCTGTGCTTTTTATTCCCCCATTCTCCCTTAAAATCTTGTTTGATGCATTTGGCTGCTATGCTGAGCTGGTGTGTATGTGTGGGCTTCTGGAGATGTCTCTAAATCTATGCCCGGGAGGAGGAAGGAGTCTTTAAAAATTAATACAGCAAGGCAGCTTTAGTGGCAGTGTTGGCAGAGCAAGCGGAACTGCTCGCAGGGAGAGCCCGGGATCTGCAAGGGGCAACAGGACCCATGGCTCTGTGCCAGCAGAGGTGACGCACTCAGCTCCTGCTGAGAGGGAAACTGCTGGCTAGCAACATTGCTGTTTGACCCTTCTGTGAAGCTGCAAGGATGAAGGCTCTGAAAATAACCAAAGAAATGTCCCTCGCCTGCCCCCTGTGATAGAGGCCCTCTCTCTCCCTCTCTTGCTCTGTCTGTCTGCTAAGAGATTAGACATGCAATAGCATTTCCTGGTGTGCTTTGCCTTCTCTCCTTGGCATGTGCCACGGTGCCTGGGAATGCTGATTGGGGTGCACAAGATGGCCTTCTTCCTAATGTAGCAACCTGTGGCTTTAGTACTCTAAAGGATTTAAATCTTTGCCCTTTCTTCACCTTGTGTGCAAACCTTTCCTCTGTGCCAGGACGTGAAGCCTAGGGCAGTGATTTGATCCATTGGATTCAGCTGCAGCAGCGGGTGACGTCTGTGCTGTGCTAACGCTCACTCTTACTTTGCTTGCTGCTGTTTAGTTTTCGCCAGATGCAGGTGCCCTTTGGCTTAGTGGACTGGGTGAGTGCTGGAAAGCAGAGCTGGCTGGCAAGGCAGAAACAGAACTGGGTTTTTTTTTCCTTTTTCCTTTGTTTTTATTTTTATATTATTCATTTTTGAAAAAAAATCTCAGGCTTTATTAAAGCTTCTAGCATTTCATCTCAAATATATCCAGAACACTTTTAGCAGTCCCGGCATGAAGCTAAAGCACGGGGACATTGAATTGTCTGTCTAAAGGATTCTGGCTAGTGTGACCCCTGCATGTCTGATGACTAGGCTGTGGAGGGAGCCACGGTTTTATGACATTAAATATTAACAGCTGGATATTAATAATGAAGGCTGACAGCTCCTTTCCCAGTTCCTGAGGTTGTTTCTCCCCCAGCTGCAAGTCCAGCAGGATTTGTGTTTTTTTCACTGCCTGAGCATTGTGGTCAGGGACTTCTGATCTCAAAGGGTCAGGGAAGGTAAGAAAAATAACACAGAGGTGCCACTGCTTTGAATAGGAGTCAGCCCTGCCTGCCTGGACCCTGCACTGCATGGGCCCTGGCTGCCTCTGGTTAGCCTTGTCACAGCATGCTGATTGGAAAGCAATTTACCGTTAAAGGCAGAGAAAATGCAGGAGGCTAATAATAAAACAGCAAAAAAAAAAAAAAAGAAAAAAAAAGTGGCATTGGGAGACCTAGCAGCAGATCTTCTTGCATGTCTAGAAGCCAGAGGAGAATAAGCTATTCCAATACATTTGTGTTTTATTGCTGCTCGGCCTGTGCAAATAATGCAGTTAAAATTTTCATATTGTGCCCTCCAGAATTACATTTTTCTCTTCCTTGCTTCTTTTCCTTTCTTGTCATCATCTGTAGCTTCCCTCCAGACTAGGACAACTGAAAGGCTGCTTCAGTCTGCAGCTATATCAGTCTTGTTCCTAAGATAATTTACAGGAGACGCTAATGCACAAGGCAGACTACTCCCTCCCATCAGCAGAATCACTACAGCTGAATAAGTCATGTCTGTAGCTCAGATCAGGTGGCTGGAGGACAGAGGAACACAAGTCCTTTCTTGAACTCGTGACCCTCAAGCCCTGCCTTGCAATGTGCTAAATGTTGCTGAAAAGTCATCTAAGAGGAATTTGAACGGGGCATTATTTGAATAAAGAAATACAGCACAGAGCACACAATAGTCACTAATAAATCACAGGTTGGTTTTATTTCGCTGGTGCAACTCTAACATTTTTTTCTGTATTGGACTTTTCTCCAAATTACATTTTCCCAGTTGTGCACTTTTGTTCTTTTTACTATGTGACAAATGGAGGTGCTGTTTATTATTTATTATTTGGCTTTAATGTTGTGCAGGCTAGATCAATTCAGTTTTTGATAAATAAGTCTGCTTTTTGCAGAAATTACCTAGTTGGATCAGTACTCTTTTCTTCTTTCTCTGCAAAGGCTGACCTCTAACCCTGTCTACTCTACAGTGAAACTCCATTTATCCAGACCACTTTTAAACTCTGTCTTGGTCAAATCTAGACCACGTCCTCTACTCTGACCCCTGTATCAAATAACAGCCTCCTACCCTTTTATGGAAATAGTTTCTAATGTTCCCCATGCCTGTAGTTAAACAGAATGAGCTGATGCTTTGGATTGACAGCACATAACTTGGGAGTAAAATGTAGTTTTGTTCTTAGTAAAAGCAATGTATGGCAGGTGTCTAAAAAGACATGTAGGGAGAGCAGGACAGAAGGTCTGAGCTGTGTGAATCAAGTCTGGGCCATGGCACAAGATGCTGGGTATGAAGAGAGACTTCAGAAAAAGGTAAGGGTGCTTTCTGCTCTTTTCCTCTTATTTTTAACCCTCTTCTGTGTTCTAAAGTCTGCCTTCAGTATTTTTTCACATCTGAACACAATTGTCTTTGCTATGTTTTTTGACACAACATTAGACATGTCTTTTGGGTTAGAGTCAGCAAGGAAAAGGCATTTCGGAAGTTTACTCATGTCTGCATTTGAATTGTGCTTGTGAGT
>JAOEGS010018187.1:0-38708 GCA_025447755.1 Corythornis vintsioides | reverse complement strand
CAAGGTGAGATTCTCATGTAACCTGAATCTCAGAACCCAGGGATTTAAGAGCACCAGGTATCACAAGACCTTTGGTAAAATGATGAGATAGGGAACACAGGGGTTAAAACTGATCCCAGTTTGGTCTTACCTGCACTTAAAGCTAAAATGTGTTCAGTTATAGTAATATTTTGGTGGTGACCATGTTCAAACACAGTTACATGCTGTAGTAAGACTAATCCTATAGACTTTATTCTTCTGTCTTTTCCATTTGTGTACCTGTACCCTGTTTGAAAGAGGTACAGTATGTAATGAAATAAGCACTGGCCTCACCAGCTCTCATTACAGCTTCAGCAGTAGCAGGAACAGTGGCAGCTGGAAGGAGAAAAAGATCATCTGTGGTATGTGGAATTTTCTGTCAGTCTACAGAGGGCTCCTAAATGGAGTGTCAGGGGGAGGTTGATCTGTGACCTTCTTCTGCAGATCTGTTGGGATGTGAAACATGGCCAGGTGCTCAATGGATAGAACAGCTGGAGGGTAATGCTGGTGAAGTACCGGATACCTTTCCTTTTCCTCTGTCAGTGAGCAGGTGGTCTGGGCATCTCAAGCATGGAAGGGTTTAGCACAACAGGGTAAAACATGTTCTGGGGAGAAGACCAAGGCTGTGGCCTGGAAGAGATGAGCACACGGGAGGAATGGCTTTTTTAGCTCTGACTGCAGACTGTGCCTCTTCACTTAGCTCAAGGGACTCTCTCCCCACCCACCTCTTTCCTTAAACAGCAAGAGGCTGTGTTCTTCACTGGCAGAAGCATTCTAGACCCTGTTCCCTGGAGATGGAAGTGGTAGAAGAAAGATGGGGAGTGTGGGTGAGAATGATACCCAGTCCCTGTGAGATGTTTGTTGGAAAGCTTGGCCACAGTTCTAGAAACCCCATGAGGGAGGGGATGACACTGTCCTAGGAGGCTACATGGCAGTCCCTGGGTGGGGGCAGGTGTAAGAGGACAAGTAGCCTGATCCTTCCAAACCTAGGACAGCAGTGAGTTTATGGGAGAACTGCTGAGATTAGGCTGCCCTTAGTCAAGAAAAGTGTCAGGGACAACAGGTGTTGGAGCAAAAGCAAGTTTTAAATTAGGTCAAGACAAAATGTTCCTGTAAGGGAATTGCCCTGAGTCAAATCAGTGTGAAGCCAGGGAAGTCCAAGGGACTACAAAACACAGGGTGACAGAAGTGTCTTGGAACCCTGTATCTCTGACAGCCACCTTTGCTCTGGTTCCAGAAGAGCAACAGTAGCTTCAGGGAGCGGGTTAGAGGGTGCTGCCCTAAGCTTGGAAGCAGGACTGGTTATCAGGGAAAGGGTACTCACCTTCCTTATGGTTCTGTGGTGCTTTGCTCTCCTGTTCACAGTGAGTGGTGACTCCCAAGGGTTGAGTGAGTTTGGGCACCATGTTATAAAAGCGAGGGGATACAGGTTTCATGCATCAGGAGGTGACTGCTGGATTTCTGCTAGGAGAGTTGTTCCACTGGCTGGAGGTTAGGGATGAGAGGCAATGGGAAACTAGGCATGTTTAATTGCCTGTAACTAATCAGGCATGTACACTCATCCTTCCCCCCTCCTTGTGCTTCTGAAAAAGTACCCTCTTAGACTCTCTCCCAGTTGCTGCAGAGCCAGCGATGAGGCAGCTTATACAGACAGGGATGCTGAAGTGCAGCCCGTTGCCGGCCTCCTGCTCAGTCCCTGCTGTCAGGCTGGAGCACTGGGATTGGCACTGTCAGGATGGTCACCATTTCTGTACCCTTTCAGTGAAAGAGACTGTTATAAAGTGAATGGAGGCTGTGACAGCCCCCAGGGAATTGTTAGAAGAAGAACGTAGATCTCTTTATCATAAAATGAGGTAGTATTGCTGAGGCATAGTCCTTTGCTGAGACCCCAAGGTGGGAAATGGATGAAGGGATGTTTGTTCATAGCAGGAGCTTAAATTATGTCACATGTTTCTTAATAATTAATATTGGTTTTGAGCATCTTGGTACCTGGGTTTTCAGTGGAAATTATTAACTATGACAAACTATGTCTTTTAAATCAAGTTGGACAGAGGTAATTTTGGATAAAATGATAAAATGTTGAAGGCACAATTCCCAGTCCTTGTAGTGACAATGAGCAAAAGGTGATTAAGAGAAGTTTTGAGGGAAAGCTTGTGGCACCTATTCACATACTTAGTTGCTCCTTTTTGCAGTTTCTCAGTAGAAGGGGTGCCTCCTCAGGAGCCTGACACAACTGCTGCAGCTCATGAGCTCATGGTGGGAGAGGGAAGTTGCCTGGAAGGGAGCAGTGGGCAAATCTCTGTGCATTCTCTCTAGCCTTTGAACTGGCTGCTTTTCTGAGTCACTCTGCTGTGGAGGTTGAACCCCTGGGCATAAAGCAGTGCTCATGATCCCCTGATTTAGGGAGAGACTCTGGCTTAGAGCGAGACACGAAAAGCAAACATACAGCGCTGCCCTAGGGAGTCCAGTTGGTTGGCAGCATTAGCAGTTAGGTGGCTATATTAGCATTTTAATCAAATAACGAGATATCCTAGAATTATATGTTTGAATCTCTGTAGGCTAAACATAGCTTCAGAGGCAAATAATTTCCATGTAATTTTAGGGTGGAGAATGTCCTTTGGGTAATAGTTGCCTGCTCGGCATGGGCATTAAAAATCCTGTGGCACTTCACTGAAAGCAGAGGTTTGTCTCAGGGGCCTTGCTTAAAACATCCCTCAGTGTGCTGGCTGGCTGCCCAGCTGAAGCCCTGACACCCTGGAGGGCACGCAGTTCAGGGGGAGATACCACAGCTCCTGTTTACTATATTCTTTATAAAGTGTCATGGGAGCCTTGATACAAACGTGAACAGCTTGCCCAGGTCACAGCAAGGATGACCTCGCTGTCATCGGTCTATTTGGTCATGTGGTACAGTGGGTCCCCAAGCCCTGGAAAGGGTAAGATCTTTGAGGACAGGAAAACAGCATGCCCAGTCACAGGCTGGCCCAAATCCTGCCTCGTCATCAATATCTGATGTCTGGCTATATTGACCTGGAGCAGTCCACTAGTTCCCATGGTGGACATACACCTACAGCCCCAGGTTCAGTATGAAAAGTTCTTAGGAGGGTATCCAGGCTGTGCTAGAACTGACCTTGCATATTTTTTTTCCCAGTTTTTCATAACGTCAGAGATTTAAAATGTTCTAATGATAAACCATCTGGAATAGGTTTCTTTTCAAATGAAAAGAATGAAATAGATGTGAGTTGGCAGGAGCTTTCAGAGAGATTTCCCCAACCCCCCTCTGTTTATATATTATGCAGAGAACTCTACAGGAAAATGGGATACATGAAGTTGAGCATTTCATGACAAGTTGTCACATTCTGTGCATAAATTTCTGTAAAGTGTTAGGCACTAGTGGTAGGAGGAGATATTAGGTCACTCATTGCTAATTCTGGAAAGTTTAGGGGAGCTTGCATGTCCTTTGAGAGTGTCCCTTTGATGGAACAAACATCACCTGTGCAGAATTATTCCTTCATGGTGCATATAATCCATCCATTTATTTGATAAAGGTACCCATAAAAAACCTGAAATGACCCAACAACACTCCCAGTACTAATATCAGTCCTATTCTGCTGTTCATCTTTATATCTTCCAGCTTTCTTCAGCATGAAGTAATGAAGAACTAAAAGTAATAGTCCCTTTTCATCTTAAAAGCATATTACAAGTACTAACCTTAATTCCTCTTCTGCCTGTTTTCAGAAGGTTAAATATCAGTTTTTCGGAGGATTACCCACCATGCGTTTGAAGGTCTTTGAGTGACGTGTGTTAAGAACCTCTGAACATCTGAGCCCTATCAAACACTCCCCAGGTGCCTGTGGGGCATGTATCAGAACTAACATCAGAATTCGGATGGTCCCATCTCCAAACCGTGATCTAATCACACCTCTTTTAGATGCTGTTTGCAGCTGATGGAAGAAGGGCATTGCTTTTCTGATGATTCAGCATTTGCAGGGGAGGCTTGCTTTGGGACACAGCTCTTCTGCAATTATCAGCTCCCATATTATGCCAGCATTACTTCAGAGCCATGCATGACATCATTGTCTTTGCTCCATAGGAGGATAATATTGGATCAAGAACTGCTATAGGGGGTTAGTGGGAAAAGACAGATTATTTTTTTTTTCTCTTAGCACTGTTAGGACACAATTTCAGCCCCTAATTTATCAGGCCCCCCGGGCCCTTCCCTCCCCCTGCTGTTTCATGCAAAATTCTCATGAAAGCAATAGTCTTTCTCAAGGTGGGTTTGGAGTATTATTGCTTAAGACTACAAGGTGAGAGCACATACCTCAAATAGATTATGATTGATGGTGACTCTGGACAGTGCCTGTGCCATTGCAAAGGCACTGGCTAGATGCAAGTGTGAATTGCTGAGGTCCCCAAACCTGCAGTTTGCCCAGACATCTTCAGTGGTACCCTCAGAAGGAAGTAAGTACTGAAAAAAACTTAGACCACTGCTCTGTGGAACCCAGGACATTATTTCCTTCAACTCTATAAAACCACTGTCAGGCAGAATCTCTCTGAATCAACTTAACTGTTTTAATTACCATCCCCACAGCCTGCCCAGCCTGTAGAAAAGTCCCTGGTGTGGGGGGCTGTCAGGAGGATGTACAACATTGTGCATCCAGGGTCTTCACAGACAGTACAACCATGGCAGAGCTGCTCTGATCACACCAGATCTGAAGCCAGACTCCCTTGTTACCACTGCACAGATGAGACTACAAACCTTAATCATAATATTAATTTTACCCCACCTCCCTGCCATGCTGTATTGTTTAGCTGAGGAAGAAAGAAGAAACTTTGTTTTCAGTCCCTTCAAATTAATTAGAAATTTATGTGGGGGGAGGACTCATCTAGACAGTAACAGGGGTTATTATGTTTCATAACTGCATCTAATCAAGGATGTGTTGTGCAGAATTCAGAGTCAACAAGAGTCTCTGGTATCAGGGTCAAGTCAGTACATCCTCTGTAACCAAAGTAATTCAGCTTAGCATGCTACCTGTGTAGGAGAGAGGGCTGGATGGCCCTGTGGACTAAAGCTCTCTGAGACAGTGTTGCTTACTGGCATACACAGTAGTCCTCTCCAGATTTGCATTCTCAGTGCTACATTTTCTCTTTGCACGTGCCTTATCATGAATTCAAGCTTTATTCCTTTTTAAAGATAGTGTTTAAATTTTCCTTTTTTTTGGCTCTAATTATTTAAATGAAATGTTTAAGCTCACTGCCGTAAATCCCCTTGGGGCACTTGCCAGAAGGTTGTGAAACCTGGGTGAGGAATGGTAGAGGGGTGTACTCTGTTAATTAGTGGAAGTTGGCAACCCCCAAACACTTAGGCTCATGCTCTTGTTGATGACTCCAAGGTCTGTATTTGCAGTAGCTGATTCATGCAGGTGTTTGGAAATAACCGGACTCTGGCAGCAACTCCCACTCTGACAGAAGAGACCCAGCAACCAGCTTAATAGGCTGCTGTAGTCAGTGAAGTTCTCTGGTGAGTAGCAATGAAGTGAAGAAAAACAAAGGCCATTCCAGCCACTGCCACAGCAGACAACAACTGAGAGCAAAGAATGATTTTATTGCTTATGGCGGGGGGTGGGGGGGAGGGAAATGAAGAAAAGAGAACAAGATGGCATTTTTTACAGCTAAGTGTTTAATGGTTTCTTTCTCCCCTTCCCATTAAAGGGAACAAAAAGACACAGAAAGAGAATTTCACAGATTTTCATTCTTGTATGAAAAGATGCCATAGTTGAAGCTTCTTCCTCACATTAAGTTTTCAGAAGGGAAGTCGGTTCCCCTTTCTCTGGCTCCTCAAGGAAGGCATTTTTCTGTCTCCAGCAACCTAATAGGTTGATTGCTGAGCCTCTTCTGTTTCAATTACTTTTGATTGATTCTCAGGTCTGTGTCAGCCACTCAGTGCAGCCACCATCCCAGGAACAAACCTGCAGCAACTGAAGATGAAAATAGCTTCCATGACCATTCAGGAGGGGAGTTCAAGCATCTTTTACAAACATAAGGTTTTTGTAGCCCTCCCTCAAAATTGTCTCTCTGGCCAGGGCTGCTTGTGGTGACGTTCCTATTCCTGATGGCTCGCTGAGCTGAGCTTGGTCTTGGTAGCAGCTAGGAAGGGGGGTGAAAGGAGCTTTAGTATCTTCAGGCTGCTCAACCTGTGGTTGCTGGTTGCTACTGCTGTTACCCTCCAGGAGAAGAACTGTGGCCTGTAGAAATCTCTCTAGGTTTAGAGGGTGGAGGGGGATAGGGAGAGGTGGGATACAGAGCCTGTAAGATGAGTCCCAGGGTCTTGCTTTCTTGTTTGGGTTCTTACTGAAGCAGCAATGGTAGAGGGAAGGGAGAGAAAGGGAACTGGGAAAAGGAGTGGAGGTGATGGCGACTGGTTACTTACAGAAGTAGCCAGGTTCTGTAGTTGCTTTGTACACATCTCTTCACAGTAGCAGCCTCAAGCCTTCAGACCGGAAAAGGAGTGGTGAGGATGGATCTGTACTGCTGCCCTGGCTGAAAGCTAGTCTGTCTTCCTGCATAAGTCAGGGTAGACTGAGAATGAAAGCAGTTTGGAGAACTGGGGCTATTTGTATCAACAGTAGGATTAGATTCCTGTATTTTTAATTTCCTACTGTTGCTGTCCAATTCAACTCAGCATGATATCACAGCATAACTCAGACTGGATAGGACCCTGGGAGGCTCAGAATAGGGTCAGCCTCAGGACAGACCAGGCTTTTCAGGGCTGTGTCTAGTTGGAGGTGGAAAGCTCTCAGGATGGAGCCTGTGCAACCTCCTGGGCTGCCCTGCTCCACTGCTAGGCTGTCCTCATGGGGAAATATTTTTCCTTGCATCACTTCTAGTCTGAATCTCCCCTGTTTCAGTTTAGGCCTGTTGTCTCTTGCTTACCTGCCACAGGCAGGTTCACTTTTCCTGATGACTTTCCTATAGGTATGGGCAGGACTCAGATTTGCCTTTCTTTAGTTTTCAGGGAAACCCTTGGATCTCCAAAGTCACACAGAATCACAGAATCATTTGGCTGGAAGAGACCTTTAAGACCATAAAGTCCAACCATTAACCCTACACTGCCAGGGTCCCTAAACTATGTCCCCCAGCACCACATCTACTCAGTTTTTAAACACCTCCAGGGATGGGGACTCAACCACCTCCCTGGACAGCCCATTCCAATGCCTAACCACCCTCTCTGTAAAGAAATTTTTCTTGATATCTGACCTAAATTTCCCTTGGCGCAACTTTTGAGTATGTTAGAGGATGGCCTTGCAAGGACATGGGCCAGATCTCTTGGCAGTCTTGGTTGCAACTGTAGGGTCTCATGGACTTGAAGAAACCAAGAACTCTCAGGCAATCCCTGAGTCAATGCCTGTCTGCTTGCTGATAGTTTTCCTCTAAGCCCAGAGGCCTGGGAGATCTTGATGAAGGCTGAGATAGAGAAGCCATTGAGTACCTTAGCCTTACCTGTGCCCTGTGTCACTAAATTGCTTTTCTATTTAGCAACGGGCCTACTTTTTCTCTGTTGAGCCTTTTTTGTAGTGGTATAAGCTCTTCTTGTCATCCCTGATATTCCCTTCAAGTGACAACTCTACGTGAGTTTTGCATCAAGGTAGCTATGGAGGACCTTCCAAAAGACAGCCAGCTCATCACATTCAAATTGCTGGGCATCCAGTCTTGGTCTGAGGTGGGTGCTGCCTCAAATGACTTTGGGGAAGACTTGTACCATTATATAAAGTGACAGGTGTGCAGCAGTGAAAGCTTTCATGAAGGGGAAACTTGGTGCACCTAGTGTTGATCTCAGAGCAGCTCTGTGAGGGACCTGCTTGTATCCTCTTGGCTCATCCTCAGCATCCAGGCATGAGGAGAGGCAAGTTCACATGGCTCCTGATTGGAGGGGTGGACAGCTTTGTTTGTGAGGCTTGGATTCTCCTACAGTTAAACTGTCTTCTAGAAATAACTCCTTGTGTTGGCTGCGAGGAGCTGGCACAGGGTAGCAGAGCAGTGTTTGGGACGTGGGATGACAGATGTCATCAGGTCTTCATCCTCCCACCCTGAAAAAAGGGAGCGGTGGTGCCAATAATGTGTTCCTGCCCCACAGTCCTGCCCCTGCCCTGTGAGCTCTGTGTTCCCACAAGTGAACAGTCAGTCAGAGACAAGGTGCTCCTTCGACTCCTATCCTTCCAGTACCAGGGGTGGTGTGGAGGGAAATAGACTGCAAGGGCAGGTTAATATGAATGGACATGCTGTGAAAAATGGATACTAAATTACCCCCTGATCCAATAAACCTCTCAATCCATGCTCTCAGAAAAGCCTCAGTGAGTAGACAGGCCTCACGAGCAGCTCAATAAAAATTGTCTCTGCCCCGTCAGATCAGAAAGGGAAACAAATGGCAGAATTTGGGGCACTCCCCTGGGGTGGCCTTGCTTCTGTGTGAATGGCTCTGACTGCAATGCCAGTTTGCCTGCAGACTGAGGGGACTACCACAGGGGCAGGTGCCTGCATCAGGACCTTGAGGTTCTGAGAGTTTCTTTCTTCCCTCCTTGGCTTCCAGATGTTCTCACAGGGAGGTACAGGAGCTCTCAGAGCGTTTGCAGCTAGCTCCAGCAGAGGGGCTGTGAAAGGGACAAGAGTATGGAGGGTCAGCACCCCCCACCACCCCAGCCCTGCCCTATACCCCAGTTGCTCAGAAACACTGGTTTCTTCTGCTGTGTCTGATGAGGGCTGTTGCACCTTTGTGCATAGGTATAGGATGATTCATGAGCATGTGTGTGTGTTGTATCTGCACTCAGGTTGTGCTAAACCTGTTTAGTCATTTTTCAGTGGATTTCATTTAGATACCAGGCTGGGGATCTGTGTGCCCTTGACAATGTTGAGCAACACCATTGCTCATATTTAAACTCACTGACATAGCTAGTGATGGCAAAATTAAAAGAGACAATGACATAAAGCTCTCACCCAGCAGCAGTTTGCCTCCTGCCAATTGCTACTCTTGTATTTTCCCTCCCTTGTCAAAACCCAAGGAAAAGGGACAGGTTTTGCAGCTTACCTGGAAGACCAGTAGGTCTTCTGGACTGACCCGTGATGCTCAGGCTGCTCCAGCTAAGCCTGCAGAGTGTAGAGGAGGATTAGGCACCACTTGCCATGCAAACCCTCTGCGAAGCCACAGCAAACCCCTTGCAGATTGTGAAGCAGGTGATTTGTGCCAGAAAGTACTTCTGGCTTCACTGTTTAATGCAGCTTGCTCGTGCTCACCCAGCTGGTAGCAAAGCCAGAAATATCCTAGACTGCTGGGGACCAGTGCCTGGCTCTTACCTTGGGTCCGTGGCCACTCTCCAGCTATTACTGTACACATCAATTTGCTGTTGTGGCCTCTCTTGCTGGCTGGCAGAAGGAGAGGTCTTCTCCCTGAAATGGCAGCTGAAGTCACAGATGTTACACCTTTTATTCTGTGGCTTTTGGTACTAAGCAAATAAGGCACAATAGGATTGCCACACTTTTGGTTTTTTTTTTTACTGTTATCATTGCTGAAAATATGGTTTCTATTAACACTGTGGCAATGATAAGAAAAGGCTTGTCCCACAGTTCTGGTTTAAAAATAAGATAAAAACAACTACAGAGTAACAGCTTGTGTCCCTTGTGAGTAGATGTGAGGCTTCAATTTCATCTCAGGTTTCTACCATCATAACACCTGACAGCAAGTGCTGTAGTCACGAGGGTCTAGATTTGGAAGGGCATTAACAGTGTCTAATTTTCATTGGTTTTAGTGAGTGGCAGGTGCTTAAAAACCTTTACTATCTGGTCTAGCATTGCTGTGACTACACCCTCAGAAATGGATTCTTTCCCTTAGACATGAAGCTTCCTTTGCTGTTTTCAAATACAGTTACAGAAACAGGGTTTTGTGAAACTTAGCAAGTAACAGTAACTGGCCATAACGTCTAATTATTAGCAACCCACAGAATAAACGAAAGATTAAAAGGCAGTAATCTTCTTTCCTCTTTGTTGCTCCCTATTAATGGCTTCCTAGACTACATGTGAAATGGTTATCAAGGCAGTGTTCTGTTGTGGAAAATGTGTAGTGTTAAAACTTGAATTTTCTGAGAGCAGAGAATAGGTTCACTTGAACAGGGAAGCAAAATGATAGGGAGTGTTGGTTCACAGGAGCTTTGTCCTAATCTAAATCCAAACAATACTTTCACATACTGATGGTCATTGCTGGCACTTGAAAATGGGAGGAGACAAAAACCTTTGTCAGAGTCAGGGGCAGTACTTGGCAGTCCACTGTCCCCAGACCTGTAAATGTTTGTGGAAAGCAGAAAGGAAAACTAGTTTCAGTAATGTCATAAATTCTGTCCTGTGTGCACAGCCCCAGGGGTACTGAATTTCTAAAGAGGGGCACATCTTCTTTAGCAAATTACATGTAGAGTCTGCAAATTAAAAAAAGGTTAAAAACCAGGGCACTAGGAAAGAAAGTACTTGGCATCCAGCAGACAAGAGAAATACTGAATGTCAGATGAGTAGCTATGGCTAGGCTAGTCATTGCCATGTAGTGAGGAGGGAAAAAAAAACAGTCTTTCCTGCTTCATGCCTCATAAAATCCAACTGAAATCAATCCAGGATTTTGCCAGTTGTGAGTTACTCAACAATCCCAAGGTCAGGCCAATGGAGTCTCCACCACACATCATCATCTGCTCTCTTTATCCCTGCACTGCAGACAGGAAATCAAGGGACAGAGCTTGATTGCTGCAATATAGGCAAACATTTGGGCCCAGACCACGAAGTAATTAAGTGTGCATTAAGTCCCACTCCTGTTTAGTAAAGCCCTTGTGTACATGCCTTAAGTGCCACTGCTAGAGATAAACAAAGAAACACATTCCTTCCTGGATCACTGCTAACTAGAGTATAAATATTTAGGAATGTATTTAAAGACTGTGGGCTGAACACAGCTCTTACTGCATAGACAGGGGCTGGAAGAATTGGGATCTTGAGGGTTGCTAAAGTGCATGGTAGGTGCTGGAGTCAGACACCGAGCAATGGAAAGGGTGGCCTCAGGAGAGCAAAAGCAAATCAAGAGAAGTCTGCAGAATTACAAGTGCATTTTATGCACATTTAAGGTTGAATGTTTATACTGAGACGGTTGCACCTATGTTGGAGGCGATCCTGGGGATACAAAAAAAGATGAAGCAAAAACAATTTCCTCTTTTCTCCCATGATGTGTTTTTTCTTCTCTCACATGATCTCCCAGTTTCCATAAAGGGGAAGGTTGGTGAGGACCTGAAGCGGGGGTCTGAACTCTTGGTATGGCAGTAGAGAGTAAATCAATGACAGTGTGGTTTCAGGGATATATCAACCTTCATATTTAAAAGCATGCATGCATGTTCATTCAATTAATATTCTTGGTATGAATGGCAAATGATGTCTTGAACTGCTAGACAGGGAGGAGGGCCAGGTCCCTGCCCTGAAGAGTTTACAGATGAAATGTAAAGAAGAGGATGGTGCTGCAGGGCGAGAGGGAACACAACATGAGCTGAGGCACTGTTGTTATTCCTGGCACACTCTGAAACCTCCTTCCCAGTCTGTTGCCTGTCTCTGATGTGGATCATTCCTCCTTCACTGAAAAGCTTTCTTCCCAAGGTTCTCCAGAGCCTTTTGCACTCCTAATTTTCATCCTACCTTTCTAGGTGTTCCTGCATTGTCTTCTTTCAGCACTTTTCTCCTCCCTATTACCAGACTTCCTTAGGACATTGACTAAGACCCTCTTGTTGCTCCTCCAGGTAGCTTTATCCTGTCGCACACTTAGTTATCATATCTGTGCTGACAACTCACAGATCTATTCCTACCGTGCTATTTACACTCAGTCCATTCTCTGGCATCTCTTGAAGTACCACCTCCTTCACGTTCCACCACCATCTGCCTCACTGAGAATGTAATGTGTCCTCCCAGGCTGACCCTCACTTAGTCCCCTCCCTTCCTGCATGCCCATGGGAGTTGCAACAACCCTCCTACATGTGCCAGGGGCTTACTGACTCACTATAATTTGTCTTCTCTGTCCCCTTCTTCCCACACAGCAATACAGGCAACCTTAGGAGCAGACACCATGCTCAAGGTCAGTGAGCTTTGTGCTTCTGTGCCACTTGGGGCAACTTGCCCCTTGGAGAGCTTGCCTTTTTTCCTGCTGATTTGTCCTGGCTGGTTTGTCTGCCCAGCTTCAAACTCACAAACCCTGCTTTTCAGCTAAATTTCATGCTCTTCTGAAAGAAAGGTCTCTATTTAGTCATTCCAGCAGTGTCCAAAACCCCAAATTCCTTCAACATAGCAACAAACAGTTCTGATTATTTGCAGAAAAGCTTGAAAAGCATTGAACATATTTTATTACCCATGAAAGGTGCCAGTAGGTGCCAGACTGGCAGCCATGGAGACTTGTCCTCTATTTATCCCTAGAGCTGGATGGCACAAGCAGTACACATTTCTCCAGGACGTCTCCCTGCTCGCATTTTGAAAGGCTCATGGTGGCCTATCACCATGAGATGATGGGACTTTCTGTTCAATCCACTGAGTATTTGTTCAGTGCCTGGGACATGTGTGAAGTAAGTCAGGTTGCTAGTGGGAGCAGCTGGGGAAGCCCCAGAGGGACTCACCACGAAAACAATTGCCCTCCCAAAGGGCTGTGGGTGATATGGTGTGTGAAGCTTCGGTCTTTTCTGGCAAGCCAGGTCTCATTCAAAGTCAGTTACTATCTGTGAAAGTGCTATTTAATGGTCTCTGAATTGTCATCTGGGGATGTATGGAGAGAGCAGACCCCATGCTTCCTCATTAAAGCAATAAATGCGGTAGATTTACTGGAAAAACCCCTGGAGCTTCTCTTTTGCCACCAAAAGAAGAATTAGAAGATTAATTCTAAGCACCCTTCAGAGCAAACCTTAGCTGTTACTGCTGTAATCCCACAGAAAGGCAAGATCTCACAGACACACATCTGCTGCACGTGAAGCAGCAGAGGTTACTGGCAGCCTGTACCAGCCCTCAGGGAGCAATGCTCTCTCAGGGGCCAAGTGCTGCAGCAGGACCTGGAGCCTTCCCACAGAGTCACCCTCCCAGCCACAGCAGGACTTCATTGCTCATCCCTGCTTTGCAGCACGTGCCAGGGAAATTATTCAGCAGAGAGGTAAATAAATAGCTTGCAGGATCTCTACTGCTTTTCTTCATGTTCCCCCTCCTCCTGCCCCACTTTGCAGCAACACACACCAAACACAGATGTGCAGTGACATTTTAAAATCATGCACTGATTTGTTAGGGTTATGCAAAGAGAATATTAAGAACTCATTGCTACTGTTCAGGCTGGACCTTGTGTTTTCTTTATGTGCACTGATGTTAAAAATACAAAGAAGCAGAACTTTCAAGAACTGCCAGTTTGGATAGAGGTGTTTTTTCTTCCTAAAATGAAGTGTAGCCTGGTTGGAGCACTTTAATTTTTGTCAATAATTAAACAGCTCTGCACTTGTTGAGGCAGCCCTGAATGTAGGCACCAGGATCAGCCAGCCTTGACCACAAGAGGCTAAAACTTTCTACTCCCTCTACAGTATGTTTTTCTTTCTTTCTCCTTTTTTTTTTTTTGTTGTTTTTTAGGAAGAAAAGAAGTCCTTTTAGTATTAACCCTGTCAAATCCAGTGATGACATCAACCATTGCAGCAGATGAAATGCCAAATAGTCATGTGCATTGAAAGAGTTGATTTGGTTTAGGCTACTTTGAGCATAGTATCATGTGAGGGTGCTTTCCAGAAACAGACTGGGGACAGATGGTTTCTGCTTGGCCTTTTAGCATTGAGGTAGAATTCAACTGCTGCTAGAGATGCTGGGACTGCAGGATGGAGAGGCAGAGGAAGGGGAAGCTTTCTGCCTGGGTCTTCAGGCAAATCTTTCCTTCTGCACCACCACTCTTGTCTGTTTGTTTTTTTCCCCCATCTTTTGGCCATGTAAATCATTCTTATTGTGAGAAGGACTGTGTCCCAGGCAGGAGGAGAAGAAATGGGAGTAGGAGAGCTGAGACATAGAGACACATACTTTCTCTTTAGCCCGTGGGTAGCAAAAGATATGCAGGGTTAATTCAACAGTGAAAAGCTACTGTGTAAGGACATATGCATGAATGGCATCAGGTAAGGGAACGCCTTATGTCCCGGCTCTACCAGAATCACAGTCCTGGAGGGCTGGGGTCAGGCAGAGAGATCTACTTTGCCCTCAGACATCGAACCTGTGGCAGATGCCTGCAGTCAGAAGAAAGCTCTACTGACCTTAAGGAATGCTTCCTCCAATGTAAATGCTCTGAAAATGTGGGGAGAGGGGTTCCTGTGGCTAATTCTCTTCTTCTCAGGGTCTGTGGGTCTGCAGATGTCCTCAAAAAACCTGCCAGCAACTACCTTTTTCCTTTCCTCTTCAGCATATTATGTCTATTGTGCTGGTTCCTAGTTATCTGACCATGGTCCTACATGTACTAGTCTGTAAGCAAGACCACCAGGGCTGAGGAGGTTGATCCTAGCTGCTGGAAGCAGATAGGTAAACTGGAATGTTTAATCACAGCTCTGCATCCTAGAATGATGAGGAGCCAGTGCTGCTGCTAAGGGAGACAGGTTGAAAACCAGACCTTTCCCCTCCCTTTTCTGCTTTCTATTTCTCCTCTTTATTTATGTTAATGTGTTCTGCATTGGAGCCATAATTAAATACATATTCATATAGAAAATGTACAAAGCTTCTGCCTGTACTGTGAAACTCTCTGGAGCTTAACTGCTTGAGATTTGTCACAGGAAAATATTTCTCCCCATGAAAAGAGGCTTCCTACAGCTGGGCTATATTATTGCCTTTTAATATTGCTGGCTCTGCCTACCCTGGGAAGGGTTTTCTGACAAACCTCTACTGGAGATACAGCTTCTGCCAGTATAACTTACACCAGTTTCCTGAAGAAACTGGGGCTTTCATTGCCAGAGGTATCTTACTGACGGTTGTAATTTGTTCCCACACTCTTTGCTATGCTGGCAAAACTTGAAAGTGCAGTTCACTGTTTTTCTCTTGGTGCCTTTTCTCCTAAGTTAGCTTTCTATCCCTGTGCTCACACCAGCTGTTTCCTTGGGCACATCTGATCATCTATTGTCTTCAGAATAGTTCTAAGTAATGAAAGGGGTGGGAAGATAATGCTGTTTGGAGGGTCGAATCAGATGCTGGTTCCCTGTAACAGAGCTTTATTAAAATCTGGAGCCTGGTTACACTTTAGAAGGGAATGCAGTGATGGAGTGAGCCAGGCCAGCAGAAATGGGAGTTGATTTTAAGTAGGAAGCTGGGTAAGTGTGGCACAGAGGGGAGCAGGAGACAGTCTGGGTGGAGGAAACTTCGAGCAGAAGGCAAAGGCTGTGGGCAGTGAAGGCAGCTAGCAGAGACAGAAGCATTATCAAGACATAGCAGACCATGCTCACTATCATGTGTCAGGGCCATTTCCATTTCCTGATGTTGGAATTGGTTTTGTTTGGATCTGGCAAGGGGCCTGGTGTCATACACAAATTGTCTCTGTCTCAGGTATTTCACATCTTCAGGAAAACACTGCACATGATGAGTTGGAGAATGGAGTCCTTCCTGGATATGACAGTGATAAACCAAAGCCCTAGCCAGCATCACCAGTATTCTAGTCCCCTAGCTAAGTTTATCTGTTTGTGCTCTGCTAAATAAAATATACTGTTCTCTCTTTTTTTTTTATTTTTTTAAATATATTCTTCAGTGCTGATGACAGTGATGAGAAAGGCATGAAAGTTCAAAGTAAGTTCCTGAAAACTCCTACAGAGCATTAAAAAAAATCCTTAGTGCAGTGTATATTTTCATTGTACTGCTTGGAGAATTAAAGGATGCTGGGATTATGGATCAAATGTCATCTTTGTCCAGGTCTACTTTAAATTACATCTCAATCCTTCCTTTCCAGCAACCGTCCTATCTGAGAGGGCCAGACTCCTCCGTTTTCACCATCATCTGCCTCTCCTCACTTCCTGTGGTCTGACTCATCCTCAGACAAGAAATGCAAGTGTCAGTTTAAAATAGTTGTTTGATGAGGTGACATACCAGCTCCTGCACCCCTGCCAGAAACATGGCAAATGGCAGTCTTGTGTGGGAGGGAGTGGGGCAGCTTCCTCCATCCTGAAGGGAGACTTCCCATGCTGTGCAGCAGAACAGGTCAGGAACTTCTTGTGACAGCTCCCTGCATCACCTCTTCCCTGGCCCCTGCGATCCCATGTATGACTCCTGGATGCTGACTCTGCTTGAATGCCCTTGTAGGCTGGCAGCTGGCCTGGCACAGTGATGCCTCCAGGATCCTGGCTTGGTACTGGAGCAGATGAAGGCTGAAGGAGCAGATGAATTTTGAGGCTTTGTGATCTCATTGATGATGAGGAAGTGATGTGCTTTTGGGTAGCGCTTGGTGTGATGTGCTTATTTTCAGAAAATGCATAAAGCCCTGTTCCCTGAGTGAGATAGTGATTGATCCAACCTAAGATTCACAGTCATTTCAAGCAGACATATATAGGTACTGTTACTGAAAGCAGTGGTTGCACACACATAAGATCAACCAGCTTGAGTCAGAACAAAGCCAAATATCCTATTACTCTTTGCTTTGCCAGTCACAAGCAACAGTAACTGCATGCAAAATGTTTCAGTACATGATATACTGATGTAGACTGTCCTACAGCGAGACTACAAGAAGTCCAGTCAGTGGGATAGATTAGCTTCACACCCAGAGTTTTGGCAGGGCACTGGGGTCAGCATAAGGTGTGTGCCTAGCAAAACTGTAGAGCTCATTCCATATGCCCTAAAAGTTTTACAGAGTTGTCTTACAGAGAAGCATGTTAGCAGAATCTGTGGTTGGTCCATGTCTAAGAAAAGTTCACAATGAAGTTATCTTACTGAGGAGCACAAAATAACTGTGAACCTGTTGGAGCCATAAGCAGAGAGTCAGAGCTTGAATGTTCTGACACATAAGAGTTCCCCTTTGAAAAACCTAAACAAAACCCAAAAGCCACAGTGGCAATAAGCAGATGCATAGCAAGCAGAAGAAAGTTCTTCTGCCGGCTACCTGGTCCCACTTCCCAGTGCTCACTCACTTTCTGGAGCATGTGAGGCCACATATTGACCTGATTGAAATAATTAGTCTGGATTAAAATTAATGAAGGAAAAAAAGTATGTGTGAGGAATCAGTTCTTATGAAGCCAAAGATAAAAATGAATAACCTCAAGATGAGAACAGGTAGAAGGCAGGGGTTGCTAGGACAGCTTTGACTTGCAGGAGGTGGCTAAGTCTGTGATCACCAAACCATAGCATCAGTTGCTGTCCCTTGCCAGGGTGAGGTTGCAAATCTTTCTCTCTGGCCTCACATAAGCCTACAGACCAAACTGGATCCTGCAGCTCAATAAGTGCAGAGAAGTGTCACTCATGAATCATTTGTTGCTGGTTGCTTAACATTCAGAAGCGTGAACAAACTGCCTTCTGCTTCTGCCCCAGCTCTGTGTGGTACCTGTGGTCTGGAAACTGTCCATCTGGGCTGTGCTTTTCCCTTTGGGCAGCTGTTAGAATGTAGAAACTAGAGTTTCCCTGTCTGACTGGAAGAGTGTGTTACTTCGGTCTTTTTAAGATGTCTCTAGCTGAAGTGGTTGCATCAAGGACCAAACAAGGTTTGTTTGGCAGGTCGAAGCCACTGTGGCATTCTCCTCTGAAGTTATGCTATGCACATCTCGGTTGTTTGAGAGAATCTGCCTCAAATGCTCAGTGCTACTGCAGGGAAATTATACAAGACAGGACCAAAAGTACTGCCTTGTATTTATAATTTTTCCAGTAATGGCCCCTTATTTATTAGTCATTTCAGACCTGCGAATGACACAAGCAAGCTAGTGCATATCACAATGCCTGTACCAGTGCCTTGTATTCAGCCCTCAGCATCCTGGCTGTGCTTCCTCTCTGAATGTGCAGTCCCAGACATGAGCCCTTCACCTAGCCTAAGCATGTGAAAGCTTTTACTGTATTTCATGTGAGATGGTTTAGGATTAGTTTCAGAGAATAAATGCAGTGAGGCTTGTGTGACTCGTATCTTCTTACTGGCCAGGAGAAGACAGTAATTCAAACTTAAAGCAAACCCAGTGAGGTACAGAGCTTGATTTGTTCCTCCATTGAACTTCTTAGAGCACTCCCATCTGAGTCTTTGTCGTTTGTTTTGCTGCTTCACACTGTGCTACCTGCTGGGGTTGTGTCTTTACTAGGTATTCCTTGTGATGCATCATGTAATGATCAGGGTGATGTTTTTTAGTCTCACTTTAAAGCCACAATTTAAGTGTTTGGGATTTCTTTCTGGGTTGGGGACTCTCTTTAGTCTCTGGAGTTACTCCTGGGAGCTAGAACTTTCCCCAGTGGCAGGTATTTCTAGGGTGAAAGCATTTGTCTTGAGGCCGTGACAGTCTCCATCTTTAGTCTCTTATCATGCTGAGCACATTTCTGGCTCTTAAATAATACTAAAAATAAGTAATGATTTTTATTAATTTCTAGGTTAATTGCTTCACTGAACAAGGTAGATAACAGTGGGCACTGGTGAGTGTAAAGTCCTGCTGAGAGAATTCAGTATAGAATTAAATATCTATGCAGGAAAAAAAGGCTAATCAATAATGCACATCATTGGCTGGTGGTGGGATGGTCCCAGGTAAAAAATTATTTTGTGCTTCAAGAAGCTTCAAACACTGTTATAATTAGAGGTGGACTAACCCTTCTCTCTGCTTATTCCACTTCAGAGGAGAGTCAGAGGAAGAATCAAACATTGTAGCTTCCATTGTCAAAGCCACCCCATGAGAAAACCCCCTCAAGATGTACCATTGTACATTGGCTTAAGGACAATCGGGCAAATGCAGACCACAGAGGTGGCGAATCTTCAAATCAACAAACAATCAAACAAAAAAATACCCTTGTGAGAATGTCTGACTGGAACATGCACTTAAAGAAGTTTCCAAACCCCAGAAATTCCACGTTTCTCCCACCTCAAACAAAACTCGTTCTGGTCTTCATTGCTCACAGACAGCACCAGAACCACCCCACCGCCCCCCACTCCCTGCCCTGCCTTTGATTTACAATTAAATTAAGAATTACTTTGGTAAAAAGCGATGCTTTTCCCCGCCTGCTTTGTTTTGTGCCTCCAGGCTGTGCAGACCCCTATTGCTCGCTGTGCGAGAGACAGCATCACATGCCTTGTGAGGAGTTGCAGGAACTGAAACCAGTTCTATGATTTATAGCACTAATAAGGCTCAACTGCCATTTCTTGTGGTTTCCTCCCAAGTTGTCTTTGATAATTTCTACTTGTCCTGTGTTTATTGTTGTTGCTTCTAGGGTTCAGTTGGCAGGTAACTGCTACACTGTTTTGCAGGGTCTGCTCTTTTTTGGCTCCCTTTATTGTGATATATGAATAAAAATGCTTGGGGAGTTCCAAAAGGGGTTAACTAGGCACTGTCCCTCTACTTCCTCTCGTTGTGCTTGGTGCTGCTAAAAGGATGAAAGAAGTGCCCTGCCACTACAATCACATAGTGACTACCCCTCTTTTGAGATCACCTCCATGGCAGGAAGGCTGTGGCATCTCTGGTGGTGGTCATCTTATTACCAGCCAACCCCTGATGGGGCTTTTCAGACATGCTTAAAGGATCCTAGCTCATAAAGCCCTGCCAAGTCACACTGGGATAATTTCTAAGAGTATGCACCTTGATGCGTTTCTGGAGGGTATCGCCTCTGCAGGTGAGCAATTGTGAGGGACATGTGCCTGGTGCTTTCTCTCCAGCACAGATTAGCACCTTGACTGTGAGCTGCTGCATCAAAGACGAAGCACATCCTTCTTTTCTGCCATTGCCATAGCAGAGTTGGCAACCAGGGGTCCTGTGGATGTTGCACAGCTGCCTGCTTTAATATCACATCCCAAACTGCCCTAGTACAAACTCGTAGCATTGGCACATGGTTGCCCCACCCTGGCTGAAGCAGCTCTCAGTGGTGGGGCTAGGTCCCAGCCTTTTGGTGGCAGGACATAGTTGGCATCAAGACACTATGATGGAAGAGTCTCCCTGCTGCTGCTAGGGAGCAAAAGCAGTGTTGGGGGATTGAAGTAGAGACACTTGTTAGGTAATGACAGGACTGAAGGTACACTGCTTCACTGTAGTCTATTGGCTTCAGCAAAGCAGGCAAGGGAGAATTCATCTATAATCTCTGATTTATATATTTCTCTTGTGCTCTGTTTTGAACTGCTCTCTGCCTGCTTTTGTAAACTTGGCTTTGAGTAAATTCTGTGAAAACAACTGAACACTATCACCCAAGGATACTGGAGAGTCTTTGCTGACACTCACAGCTCTGCTTTGATAATTTACTTGGTATAACGTGGGGAGGATTATGAGTTACACCACATAGATGCTGATGAAGAATGGCTGTGCTGTTTTGCCTTGATCCTGAGCAGTCTCAGCAGTCCATGGCTGGCTGCAGCTGCACATATCATGGCATTCCTGTGTCTGCATTTTCCCTGATTCATCCTGGGCTGCACACAGCATAAGAGGGCACTGGTGGAGGTGGAATTACTACCAACTCAACAGGCCACACTCGCTGAAAATTTTAGTGCCATGGAAGAAATACAGCTGCCCACTCTGCTCTGCCTGGATTCATGTGTCTGTGAGAGCTGGCCAAGACAACAGGAGAGTTGAGTGAGGAAGGTGGTGACTATAGAGATGAGTATCAAACTCTGAAATTTCCTACCTGCCAAGGTCTTCAAATCCTATGAGGTCACATTACCTTTAACAGCTGACCTTTTATCTTCATCAGGGCCACAGAGCCATTCTTTCTCAGACTCTCCCAACATATTTCAGTTGCCAACTATGCAGCTGTCAGAGGGTTTTTACATGTTTGCCTATAGGGCAGAGTAGGGCCCTCAGTGCTGGGTTTATCAGGATGATGGTGTTGCCATCAAAGCTAGGCAACTGTAATGGCAGAACACCTGAGACTTGGCAGTACATTTCGCCCAGGTGAAGAGAAAACCTCAGAGGGGAAAAAAAATAAAGGTGTTGTAATATGAAAGCAGCAACAGATGTTTCATAACATATCTTTCCATACCTGAGAGAAATGCACATATCTGCTTTCTGGAGCTTGTGTTTCAGGACATGCCCAGGTTTGAAAGGCTGATGGAAACCCAGCTTCTTTGTTCTTGCATGGTGTGACTTCTCAAGACAGAATGGTAACTTCTCTTGGAGCCTTCTTAGGAAGAGGTGCACAGGCCTTGGCCAGGGGTGAGCCCCAGAACCCCTACCATAGAGCCTCACTGTTTCTCCAGAGCTATATCCAGGGGTAGCTGTGGCAGTGTCTGCAGTCACTGAACCTTGGCTGAAAATAGTCAAATCAAGTCTGAATCTGAGTCAAATCAAGAACTCTAGGGCCAAGCACTTAAAATATCAAGGGAGTTAGATCCATCTGCTGCTTTTTGGAAAGCAGCATATTACTGCTTTTTCCCCTACTGCACACATACACACACAAACACCCACAGACTTCACAGTCTGAAGATCTGCTGCCTGTCCTGCTAGAAGGGCACTTTCTACTCTCATTTTCTATGTTCATTTGCCAGTAAACCAGCTCTTCTCTTAGATGAGGTTTTGGAATAATTCCTGCAAGTAGCTAAGAGGACTTACAATTGTAATACCTGACATGAATCTTCATGACACTGGGGTTCGTTACTCTTTCCAGCTAACTCAGTGAAGATGAAGTGGGGCAATCGAGGCCATTGAGGAGGTCAGCAACAAGATCACCATTCATAGCCCTCTAACTTGTCTTTCAGACCATGCAAGAGGCTCTAACCTGGCTTGGCATTGTGAGAAGCTTCACTGCACTGTTTCCATCATCTGATCGCTTGTGTCACAACAAGGCTTTTCAATTAATCTGCCGGTTATTTATACTTGAGAAAAGAGCATCCTCAGACGAGGTGGAGGGTTTTGCAGATTTTAGTAGGTACAGTGGATCAGGAAAAACTGCAAGTCACTTCAAACCAAGGTAAATGTCTTGTTGTAAAGCTTTTCACAGTTCTGATTCCTTTTGTTTGGACTTTTTAAAACTAAGAAATGCCCACCTTTTTGTGTGTTTTGTTGTTGTTTTTTTTTTTTAAATTTATCTCTTCTCCCATTAGTCTTTTTCCACTTTGTTACTGTTAGTTCAAGGAAGTAAGAGTAAACAGGGGAGGAGACAAAAAAGGGTTAGAAGACATTACAAAATTCAAATGAAAATTAAAAAAAATGGGTGAGATTCAGCTGCATGACCTTAGGCAACAAGAGATATATGAGATACTTTAGGATTCCCTTCAGCCACAGCTTTGCAAAGGCATGGTCTTTGTTAGGTCCCCTGTCATGTCTGCAGCTGTGTAGAGATGTCTCAGATGCTCTAGCACATCTAGTGGGCAAGGGACAACCTGGCTTGGGCAGAAAAATCATCTTGGCTTCTATCTTTTTTGGATAAAACATACTTTTACTGAGAGATGCATAGAATTTTCAGGATTCAAAAATCCATCTACATATTTTGAGGGACTGAAAAATAACATTCTTCCTTGTACAAGTTTATGAACATCTCCTTCGAATCAGTGCCTAGGCAATAATGCATGTTGTGCTAGCCCAGCTGTATCTGCTGCCATCTTCTATACCTGTGCTATAAGCTGGCAGGCATGCACAGAACAGAGTTTTCCATAAGCTGTTCTTTTTAATATAAAATTACCTCTTAGTGTAGTGAACTCATTTGTGCTTTTAGCTTGTAAGGTGTTAAATGCAGGAATTTGGCTTTTCTCTGGCATGCTCAGGCTCTTGCATATGTACATGCCTCAAGGTATTGCATATATTATAACTTATCATTTTAAAGTGTTTTTGTTTTCAGTATGTGCTTGGTAGTGCTCATGAGAAGATATTCGCTATTTGCCTGAAAATCTCATAACTTAAATAAGCATTTACCATGAACTTAATCTAATCATAATCAATACCGATACTGTGGGATCTTGTAAAACATGACCCACATGGCAAGTTCTGCCACTTGTTAATTACGCCCTTGGAGTCAGCAGTCAATAACTCCCAAGGGTTAGATGGTTCCTACTTAGTCAGGTGTTTTCATGGAGTACCACTGACATCCAATAAGGACTTTGGCAACCACAGAAAACTTTATACTGTGACATACAAATTAAGACAGCCATTAAAAAATAATATTGAGCCCTGCAGAGTGGGCCTTTGGGGAACTGACAAGATAATTTTTTTCTTTTTTTTGAAAAAAACCCAACATTTAAAAGAGATTTGTGTCTCCTCTAAAACACAGCAGTCTCAACTAGCACGTCACCACAAATACTTCTTTAAAAAACATGTACAAAACTTTGGCTTTGCTACTTTGACATAGTTCAAGGGAAAGAAGCTCTTCCAGCATATGGCAGATGAGAATCTGTCCAAATTAGTATGTCCACTAATAATAAAACCAGATGATTTTGTTCTTTTCTCTACATGTAATATGAAGATGTTTGTGATGAATGTAATTTATGAAACAGAAAAACTTTGAAGAAGAAAGGATAGAAGCAAACATAAGCTCACTGACTTGTCTTCTCCTGGAGAAACTTATTTCTTATTTTGTTTTAAGATGGTGATTTAAGTGAACTAGTCTTATGAAAATCACATGTGGTTCATTTTTTGTGTCATAGTTTGACCACCTATTTTAGTTTGTTTAGAAGAGCATGAGGGGAAAGTTAGATGTCTTGCTTATACTGTATATCCATCCCAACATTCAGTTATTTGTGCTATTGTTATTTCTTAATTTCATCTATTTAAAGTAGACAGTTACTGTAAGACAGTAACATCAAATTGTTCATCTATGCAGCATGAAGGAAAAGGCTTTGGAAATAAAGATCTGAACTCTTCTACTGGCGAGAAAGCAGTGGAGGGTGTGCAGGAGAGGCAAAAATAGGGAGAGCATAGGTGCCTTGGGCTGTAATTGACAAAGACCTGCTCTGAAGGCAGTGTGGAATTCCCAGGTTGCCCAAGAAAGAGCCACCCACCCACGTCCTTCTGGAGGGGCAGGTCCCAGCTCTGCATTTCAGTCAGGTGTGATGGATGTAAACTCACACCAATCTCTGTCAACAGGCAAAACTGACACTATGTATCAGCCATGTGTGTACTCCTATGTTAATTGTCTGGCTTGCAACTCATTCAAACTCATACTACATTCAGATGATGTTGTGTGTCATGCTACAGAAACTGAAGACCTGGATGCCTCTGTGGCTGGAAGTGGCTGTCTCACAGGAAAGCTGGGAGAACTGTATGGGCAGGTACTCTTGGTCTATTGGAAATGCAGAGAGATATGGGTTAGTTTCCTTCATGTCTGAAACTCATCTTACTTTGCAATACAACAGATTGAGAGCTTGCACATGGCCAGTGACTCTGTCTCAGTTAAAAGATATTTCTCTACTAGGTGTGGTAGAATTTTTAGCCACTCTAATGTGGCTTTGGGGATAAGTCTGGTCATGTGTCTTTCTTTGCCTTATCTGGTTAAACAGTGCCCCTTTCAGAACAGAGACATGCAATGTGACATTTCTGGTTCTACTGCAATCTTAATTGCAAGTCATTCTAGTAGCTGAGGTGACTAATGTAATAAATACACACACGTGCATTGATACAGACAGTGCACAGTACAAAAATGACTTTGCCAGTCATTGCTCTTAACTAACTAAAAAATACTATGATGTGTGTTCTGCTGCTGAAGTCTTAGTGGTGTCTGTGAATGGCATGCAGCGTGAGTCTTACTCTTAAAAATAGCAGCAAGGTATGAATAAGTGCAGAAAAGATCACCTCTGTAGGAACAGAGGAGTTTGGTTAGGTTTTGTTTCTCACTGCAAAGGAATAGTTTTGTTTCATAATGAAAATTACATTTAATTCTAAATTAATCATTCAAGCACCAAAAGGAGAAGTGAGAGGAAGGGGTTAGATTCAAAGGGAAAGTGCAGGGGTGAGAGGCTGTCCCTCTCCATTGTAGTGGCTTGGCCATTAGGACACAGGCATATTCATTTCAGGGGAAGAAGTAGTCCCAGCAAGTTGAAGATGCTAATACAACCCTGACACCACGCAACATTGAATATTTTAAAAGCTTTTGGGTTTTGAATGCAGAGACCTCAACCTACTTGGTTACCATGGCTAAAAATCACCACTAGAAGTCTTTTAACCTTTAATTAAAGATTCACAAAAAGGAGGAAAAACAGTTTAAGCACTTGAAAAATAAAATATTAAATAAGGTTTTCCTTGTTAAAAGCATCCATTATTCTTCCTTAGCTGTCAACAGTTTTTATAGCAATGCTTTCCCTCCTTTTATTTAAGTTTATAGCAGCAGAAGCTGTTCTTGGGGAAAGAGAAACATTCACTGAGATAGACTGGATTTGTTGTTACTGCTCAGTTTTGGATTCTGCTCTGCTCACCTGAAGACACACATACCCACCAAGGGGAGAGAAAAGGACAGCAAATACAAAAGCTGGACTTCCTTATCTGGTGTTGACTTTTATTTGAAGCCTCACCGCTAGAAAAAGACAAGCACAATACATGGCCTTAGCCTCTCTGAGATCTAGAAAATTTCTACCAATGTCTGCCTCTTTCAGACATTGCTTTTAGATGTCTTCCTGACTGCAGTTCACAGATGTGCTACATGACGTGTACCCCTCTTGTCTTGCCTATCTTGATTAAACAGAAGGTGAAGGAGACCAAGGAGAGAAGCATGTGAGGAAGTGACAAATCAGCTAAGGAAGGGGTGACATCAGGACCCCAAGTCATGAGTTTCCAGGACTGAGTTGAAGTTGATGGAGCTAGTAAATGGCATCTGTGTGTCTCCTGGACAGAAACTGCCTAGAAGGTCTGATTAGATCGGGTAACTAAGTGCCAACAATGTTACCGTGTTAATTTAGGTTTCAAAGTTGGCAATGATGTCAGATTTTCTACTTTCTGATCACCAATCCTGTCATCATTATCAAAATGAATGGCCCCAGAAGATTATGAATATGCCAGCAAATACCAGTTAGGTTTAGTTCCTGGCACATCAGTTTTGGTCCATTGATTTTGGCATTCATCTGGTATATCAGCCCTGACCTCAGCACAGTCTTTGGGTCGTATGAAGAAGACTTGTGTTTTAACTAATTTGGTCTTCCTATCTTTAACTTGTGCTGACTGTGCAAGTAATTTTCTTTAGCAGACTGAACTGTATTTTTATACCTTATGAGCTTTAGTATATGGGTCTGCCTGATGTAATGCTTGTGCAGGATGTGCAGTGCCCTCTTCTACTGCTCTATCTGTCCTTCTGATTTCCCAGGAGAGTGCCACAGCCAGAGGGATCTTGGTGGAGGCAAGACTGCTCAGTCTACAGCACTTTCATGTTCCTTAATAGCCCAATACTCATTAGCACATATTAGGGAAACCAGGTGAACCATTTCCAAGTGAGGGGCTCAGCTGAGACCTTCTACATAGACCAGGACACATCAATAGTGGGGAGTGAGAACAACTCACCTTAGTATGCAGCACAGAACAACCTTATGGTATTCTCCTGAGAGATAAGTGATGCTGGTTCAAGTTCCCCCAGGCAGAGGAGGAAATTAAACCCAGGACTCCCACATCCTTTATGAGTGAATAAAAAGTGGCTGTCTTCCTCTCAGCTTTGTGAATATAATCCTGACATTTTTTTCCAGGAAAGCAATTTGGTAAGTCCACACTGAATTCGACAATCATTTCAGGACAATGGAAAAAACATTTTTCAATGAGAAGAATACTGACTAAAAAAAATTCTCCTGAACATAGTGACAATAAAACAACCAGACAGACCCCACCACTCTGCCACTTTATATCCAATAGCTGCAGGACAGGGAAACTCTAACGCTCACAGGCAATGGAGGAACTTATCTGACAATGTGAAATCTTGGTAGGAAAAAAAATATTTTGAGAAGTCATAAAATCCTCTGGGAATGGCAGATGAAACCCAAATACTGGTGGGACTGCTTTGAGTCCTGACACAACTGCAATGGTGTACAGGAAAACCTCTGAGGAACATACTTCTGTTGCTGAGTTGTAACTAATTTCCCAGTTCTAATTAGGTACTAAAGGTACTTCCAAAGGCTTTGGGGTACAGTTAGACCATGAAACCATACTCAGTAGAGGTGATATTCTATTAGCAGTGGCATTATAGTAATGCCAGTGTGTTCCCTTGTCTGGACAGGGTCTGACTATTCCTTCCAGGGTAACACCACTGAATCTGTATATGGTCTGTCTGGAGATGTACAGAGCCATGGCTGTCTGTCAAATTCATCAGCAGTGTCACTGAGGTGTGATATACAGAAGAGAAGGTCACAGGTGCTAGTCTGTGGAGATGGTACATCATGGGAGACCATGGGGGAGAATAAGCATCAATGGTTGTCTGGAAACAGGTTCTTTCCGTAAAAAAAGTTTGGTTTTCAAATGAGTTTCCTCTTCTAGCTTCCTGCTAGGCCACTCAGATGCTACCACCAGTATGAAGGAGAAAAGAAAATGTGTAGCTGGAAGTGGAGGGTGTGATGGGACAGTTTCTATCGGTCTTAGACTACATAATAAGCTCCTGTGATCCACACCTAGAACCTGTTTTAAATGCCACACTGCTTCATAGCTCCTTTAAAGAAAGGGGGGGACATCACCAGGTGACATGAAGAGTGAATTAGACTGCAGATGGCCAGGCCACTGTGCCTGAGCACACATCTGCCTGTGGGAAAGCAGAGTAGTCCTTAGCAAATGGTAAGGGATGTGAAGTCTAGCGTGGAGACTGTGGTTTTGTTCTGATACACCCCTCCAACCAACACAACCTCATATACATACCTGTATGTGCACATGCATATTCACATGCAATCAGTTGCAGTAAGGTATCAACAGGAACAGAAAAAAAAAAAGAGGCTTATTTGGCCCCAGTGGCTGGAAAATATAATTGCTACAGTATGGGACAACACAGGTAGCAGCAGCAGTGAGGCTTCCTCTATTGCACCTGCTCTTATTGCTGTGCACTGAGTGCACTAAACGTGCCAGACAGAGAAGAAGCAGAGATATGCTGAAGCTGTGTGCTTGATCAACTTGGCATCAAACCTGTGCATGTACAGCAGTAATGATATCTGGTGTGCTCAGAGTCCCTTACCTTCTCTGAGGACAGTGCTGTCACTCACTGCTTTTCTTGCTGCCAGGCTGGGACATGGGATGGAAAAAAATAACTTCATTGATCAGACTGTATATCAACATCTTAAACTGCTTTGAGTCCAAATGAAGGTCAGTAAGAAAAACAAGACTGCTTGCTGAAGCCCTTGGATAGCAAACTACAGCTCTATGAGAGGTAATATACAAACATACGATGATCTCCAGAGGTCCCTTCTAACCCCTACCATTCTATGATTCTATCTATGATACGGCAAATTCTTACAGACTACAAACTGAGCCCTGGAGCCTGTAGCATAATCCCTTTGATCAGCACGACTGGGGTTACTGTAGGGTCAGGGTTGACATAAAACCAACCAATCAAGCAAGACCACCTACATATTTAAATTAACCTATTTTCTTCAGGGCAATACAATTTTCTTTAAGGATTTTTTTCTTTTCTGCATGGAGCTCTGTGTAGCTCTGTTTGCCTCTGCACATCATTGCTGTGTTAGATTCAGGCATTGTTATTCAGGTACTTAGGCCCATAATACTGTAGAGGAGCAATCAGAAAGGTTGCCAAAGGTTTTGTTTTAAAATAATCTTTTAAACTCAAAGAACTTTCCAATAATCACTATGTACTTTCATTAAAAAAAAATAAAAGAAATCAACACCAAAATGTCTTAAATCTTATGTGTAATTTTTAAAATGTACAAATATTCTTTCATTTCTTTTTTTGCAGAGGGGAAACAGAATCAATTTGCCATGGTTATGCCTCCTGCCAATTGTTTAGAATTTCCTGGATTTAATCTTTCATCCATGTGTGTATCCACTATTTACCTTTGAATGAGATAATGCATAATGCATTGGGCTTTATGGAAATGAACCAAGAAAAACTGTTGGTTTTTTTTTTTTTTAAGGAGAAAGTTGTACTCTCCCTCAATGGCCTAGAAAATTAGTGTCAATTAGTGTAGGCACAGAAATGTACAGGTTAGCTTAGTATGAGCTCAGAAGATGTCACACGTGAGGGGAAACACATACAGTTCAGTGGTCCAGCATTCTTCCTCTACTTGAGGCTTAGTACTGGTGAAGTAGCATCATTGTTGTAACATAAACAGATTTGGGATGTTCACCATCTTCCACCCCAGCTGGACTAGGTCTTTGCTAGCTCTAAGAATCTCAGGGAGGTCTAGGAATTGCTCAGTAACACGATCAAAACCTAGAAGGAAGGTGCAGAAGGCTGTAAATACACCTGCTACCAGCAATAGGACAGAGGGCCTTGTGGGTAAGGAGAGCTCATAAAACGGAGGGTCATTTTGAACAGTAAGTACTTACAGATGCCTATGTAGGTGTTCTCCAGACATAATCATCCTTGGTTGGAATGCTGCTTTCTGATGTACCGACAGCTGAGAATTAAGTAACTGAAATGGATTCTGGCTTTTTTTTTCTCTTTGGGTAGAAGAGGTAGCAGTAGCTTTGATGTAAATCAGGCGCGATGCTATCTCATGCTTTAAGTGTTGGGTCTGTCTGCAACTGTCAGTAGAGAGAAAGCAACACTTTGACATGCCTCTCCTCTCTCTCTTCTTCACAGGCATCTATGTACATCTACGGAGCCTCAAAGAGACAGAACTGGCAGAGGTCTTTTAAGAGGTTTCCTGTCTAAGGAGCAGTGGGTGTAAGCAGTAGATGGCCCGTTATGGGAATTTTGTCTCATCTTTATTTTCATGCTAAGATTTGTTTGGTGTTTTTTTTTTTCTGTTGCTGGATGTTTTTTCCTAAAAGCTTTTTCTGGCTAGAGTAGGGATTAGATTCTTCCTGAAGTACACACACAGGGGAATTGCTCACTTCTGGCCTATCTGCTGATACCTGGCTTACTGTGACAGAAGCATAAAGGAAAAACAAAGAGGTCATGGTCATGGAATTCACTGCACAGATTGGCTGAAACTCCAACATGTTGCACTGCACTAGGAGATTGAAAAATTGTCCATGGCTTGATAAACTAGCTCTCACTCTCTAACCCAATGTTCAACCCACAGTCCTTCCTTTACAGAGATGCCAGGGAGGCCAAATAGCCAGACGTAGCATCAAGAAATAGAGTATTTAGCTTTTAACATAATTCCCTTGTGGCTCTAGGTGAAGAAGGAATCTGTGTTTGAGGTGCATCACAAACACTTTATGAGGGCTCCCTTAAAGTTGTCCCTGAGATCAAGATCATATTGTACTACATTTTACTAGAAAAGTCATTCCTTTCTTTTTGAAAATGGAAAGATTGTGTGTCTTTCTCTTCCTGGTGCAAACTAGGGAGAACTGTTACAGTCACTGAGGGAACACAGGTGGAAAACCATTGTAATGGTTAAGAGATTCAGGACAACAGATGGAGTTAATTGCACTGTGTCATGGAGTTGATGGTTCTGATGAAGGTGTATCTTACATTAAAAAATCATTCATCAATACATAAATGTGCTGTTTCATGCCATCTCATCTTTCCAAATCAATAAGTTGTCTTTGAAAACAGCTTTTATGTAGAGAAAGGCCAGAGGAGATGTGAATTTCATCCAAGACAAGAAACTTTCACCTTTCCCTCACTGCGATATTGTAACAGGTGGATCATAAATGGTCCTTGTTTCATCCATCTGACTATGGAAAAGATAAGAATGCTGAATCTGAGCTGTGTTGCACACAGAGGAATTCCTGCATCTGTATGCAGCCCTACTGATTCCATGGCGGATCTACTTAGGCTCCACAATCTTGGTTAACTTGGGCCTGAGAAAGCTGAGCATGGTAGCTTCACATAAAAGGGTGTAATTTCTACTGCCTTTCAGTGAGGAACTACTAAAGGAAAACATGGAGCTTTGGTTCTGGCAGGAGATGAGAGGAACTTGCTTGCAAGGTCTCCCTCCAGCAGGCAATTTAAAAAATGACCTTGGAGAAGAATACAGCAAATTAATTTGTCTCTGATGAGAGGTTTTGGAGAGTCTCTTGCAATTTTATGCGTGTTGGCTAGACAGCCTTGCCCTGGAAAGCACCCTTGCCTGTGCCAGGGATGCAGATAGCTGCTGATTCTTCCATTGGACTTGAGAGGGGCTTTTAAAAAAAAGTTGTGCTTTATGAAAGACAGAATAAATTGTGAAGGGATCTGGCAAAGCAGCTCTGTTATGATTGTAACTGGAAGTTGTAGGCAGAATGAAAGGAAGGGTTGGTGGACGGTCAGGTTAGGATATGTGTCTTCAGTGGAAGGAAGTTAGTTATGAGTGAAAGAAAGTTTGGGGAGAAGCCTTCAGCATTTTGGGGAGGGGATTAGCAGCTTTAATGGAGTACTTTCATACTGAACACAGGTCTAGAGAAAAGGGATAGAGTGAGTTTCTAAAGGACAAAGGTCACCCAGTTGCAAATGTGTCAAGACGACTGAATAACTTGATCCAAGCCTTCTTCTGTAGACTCCCTCCTAATGCTACATTTGATAACATTCTGTTTAATATCATGTGTTTTCCTTTCTTTACATGAAAAGAAATTAATAGGCCATCTAAGAGAAAGATTGGACTATCTGCTTCTCCCAAGAAGAACAAGAACTCACCTAAGTAACTTTCCAAAACAGAGGAGAAGCTGAGTTGCAAGGGTGTTCAGAGCTCACAGATCCCTGCAAACCAAGGGGATTCGGTCTTAGTTAGAAGACATCTTGAAGGCAGCATGAGGAATGAGCACCACCCTCTTCAGTACTTATTACACTTTTTTTTTTTTTTTGTCCTTTTCATGTGCCTTACCTATTTTCACCTACCCTGCAAATGGATAATAGTTTCTCAGTGCAGCTTTCCCATGCATCACTTTCTCACTCTTTTCTTACTGGCAGGGAGTGGGAGGCGGGTAGGAACCCAGGGAACTGAGATTGGAGCAAGTAGGAAATGAGACTGCTCCTGTAGTCCTGAAATGTCAGAGAATATGTCAGTGTGGAACCCCTATATCCCTTTGTCACCATGCACTAGTCAATTATTGCAGTGTCTGGTCCTAATCAAGAGTGATTAATGAACCACCCATGTTTGTCCCTAGCAGATGCTTGTAGTAAGTGTGTTCACTAAGGTTTGGAGTGAAATAAAATACACCATTTAAAAGGACAGACACGTTTGCAGTGAAAATGAATCACAGTGAATACATATATATTTTTTTTGGGGGGTGGGGGAGGATTTAGCCCTCAATAAGTGAAGGAGTTGCTGATTTAGTCAAGTTGAGAACAGGATGCGACACATTGGTCCAGTTCACTGACATTTGCATATCAGAGTAAGAGTGCATGTTTTCACTGGAAGAGCATCAAGATTGCCTTTTGAAACATTTAAAGGTAATTAAGCATTTGGAGAAAAAGAAGTGGATATATTTTAATGGGGAGCTTTGAATTCCTAATGGAATGGCTACAGAAAGACTTGAGCATTTCTATGTGTGCATTTTTTTTAAACTATTTTAATTTTTTTTATACTATGTATTCTGTTTTGGGGGTTGTAAATAAATACTTACAGCTGCATTTTACTTTCACCCGATGGAAGAGTGATTTCAAGGTAACTGGCTAACAGCAAAACATTGCTGATCTAAAATGAAAGAATATGTCCTTCTAAAACAGGGCATCTCAGGTTGAGAGCAAGTATCAGAATGGTAGGGAGGAAGGTGATTTTCCACCGACTAGCACTGACTAGGATATCGCTCTGGCAAAGGAAGAAAAAGCATGCTTGAATGTGTAAGTACTGAATGAATTTTGCATAAAGAAAAAAAAGCACCACCTTTTGCCCTGTAAATACCCCCCTTCTGTCTCTGCTTTGAAGCCCCTTGGGACTCTAGTGCTAATTGCCGGTGGCTAGTACTTTGCGCAGGGCCTGAGCTGTCAGTCAAAGGAGAGAGAAACTTGTCAGAGTTGTGGGGAAGGATCTCTGGACACATCCAGTCTCCAGACACAAACTCAACCTATATCTCTTTTTGGATTTAAAAGCACTATAGAAAAGTGTGACACAGGCATGGTCTAAGTGTACTAAAAGCTAATTGGCACCCGAAGGAGGACTTAATTCTTTAGAAGTATCAAGGTAAATATGTACCCTTCCTTCAAGGAAAATAAAGCAAATGTTACCTCCTTCCATAAGGGATGGCATCAAAAGCAATCAAAAAGTGATCCACACAGCACATGACAGCAGCACAGTTGGATCCTGCCTTGGTCTTTCAGCTCTCTGAGCGGCCACACAGAAAGAGCAGTGCTCCGCCTGGTGACTCCAGACCCTCAGCCACAGTATGTCACACTATTGTCATTGAGTCCTCACCAGTTTTGCACAGTGGCACAGAACCTTACACTACAGGTGTGCATTTGTATAGGAGACAAAAAAGTAAAATTAAACAGGGTATGTAATTAGGTATTTATTGCCACATCATATTCTACTAGGGTTTAAAAACCACAGCCAACATTTGTTAATGACCCAAACTAAGGTCCATATACTTTTACATGTGTAGCTCTTAACTCCCATAGGACACAGAAGGCTACAGACACACATTATGCATTTAAATCTGGGCAGGATTTGTGCCCCTACTTGGACATCTTTCTTAGCATGTCCCTGTTCTGGAGAGTTAACCCTGGAAACCAGTGCCATGGTTCTTAAAAGAAGTGAAAGAGAAGCACCCGTGGGCAGATGTGCAAAAATGGTTCACGTAAGGATGGCTGGTTAGTCACTTCATTTTTTTCCGTAGGTAGGACGAAGTTTTTTGGACGATGGATGTTCTTACGAACTTCACAAAATCCACCTTTCTATTCCCTGCCTCCCAAGTAGCATTCATCTTAGCAAAACCCCTAGGAACCCTAAGGTGGAGAAGCAGCAGGTACAGGGGCTGTTCTAAATGCTGGGACTCCCTGCCCTCCTGTGTCCTCATCTGGTTTGCAAAGAGTTTGAAACAATTCCAGGTGCTCACAGCCATGTCTGACCAAGGTCACCCAACTCCATTTGTCTTTGTGTAAGTGGTCCTGGCTGTAACTGGTTCCCACTGAGAGAGTGACTGAGGCTCTTGGGTGTTGCAGCAGGGTTCACAGCATTCCTGAGGTTGTGATGGTGCTAAACTGTGGTCAGGAACATCACCTAAAAAATGTACTAAGTTTAGATAGAGCTTTTGGAGAAAATGTGAACGGGACTATGTTTCACCAGGTGCCTAGAATGGCGTGGGATGTTTTCATCTGGAAGCCTTTCACAGTCAAACTGGTTTTCCACATGTGCTGGAAGGGCCAGCCTCCTCCTGTGGCCAGGCCCCTGGTGTGACTGAGCAAGCTGCTTTCAGGGCTGAAGTTTTCTGATACTGGCTTTTCACCCAAAACCCATAGTGCAAATCTCATGCCTGGCTTGAGCTGGCAAGAGGAAAAAAATATCATGTCTCTAATGATCTGGAGATAAACACTATCTCTTTGATAAAAGTGATATCACAAATGGAGTTTGGCTTCTCTCTTTAACATGGTCTGTATGCCTTACACAAACCAGTTTTAAAGAATAGTTGAGCCCTACCTCTGGTAGCCAAGTGAAACTGCTATTGCCTCTCAGGCAAGAAAAATGTTTATAGGCAAAGCTTTTGAAAAGTATTAACCTGATTTTGTGGGCCAGTGTAGACAATCCCCCGGGGTTGAAAACAGCCTTGTGTTTTTAAAAGAAATAGCAGAAATAGGGTGGATGTTGCAGCTGACTGAAGTTTTTAGAAGGTTTTTGGTTAGTGGGGAATGAACAACAAAGAAATCCAAAGCATCGTGCTGGGCTGGCTCAGTGCTGTGTCATTGCAGTGCCCCATGTCCACTAGTGACTCCTGCTTTTGAAGGCACCACAACAGCACTTGCAGCCCAGGTATGGGGCCACCCACCCACCCACCATGGTCCAGAGCCAGCACAGCCAAATCTGGCTCGAGGTCCTTCACCCCTCACTCTGTGGTCCCAAGTCTTGGAGCAGCAGCAGCTCTGTGGCAGGTGGTAGCTGGTAAATGCCAATACTGTGTTGCTAATCTTCATTGCACTGTAAAATGGTGCACAAGAGGAGTCATACCCATACCTCAGTGATGCATGGGTTGATAGCATCTTTGAGCTAAGTGACATTCCCTGCACTGCTCCTCCTGCCTCTACCCTCCCCCTCCTTTTTAAGGGAAAAAAAAAGAATAAAAGAAAGGAAGCTTGCATTCTGATGCGGGGTCAGTGGATATGGGATAATTCAAATTCAGCACCTTCCTCCAAGCTATGTGGTACCCAAGGGACAGTATCTTACTCTGCTCCTTCCTATCACTCTGTGCACTTGTAGGGGCTTATGGTATTACTGCAAAACACTCTAGACATGCACAGCATGAAGAAACAAGTTGAAAGGTACATTTGGATGCTCCAGACTCAAATCAGATAAACTCACAGAATTCATGTGGCCCCTGACACCAGGTGATTGCAAATGGTAATAAATACAATCCAAATTTAGGTTGGCACATGCTTTCCTAGCAAGGGGAAAAAAAAAATAACTGCATTTTAACAGACTAAGTGGTTAGAGAACTTTGTTAATTCAGACATAAACCCGTTAGCATAAAATATTGCCGGAGGTCTGAAATGGCCTCAGACAGTTTACATTTTTCATCAGGATCTCTGTTAAAGACAACTAACCCTTTCTCTCCCTAAGAATAATGTTGCTTTTCCACAAGGCAACCCAAAAGCCAATCTCTTTGTACACAAGAGAAATGCCTCTAATCTAGACTTTATTAGACTGATCATTATATAATGGCTTTAGAAACTCTGGACAAAATAGAGCAGTGGGCTTAGCTGACGGTAATGTCAGATTGCTGTCAATAATCCCCAGCAGATGCAAACGTGTGACCCTTTTTCCCCTTAATTGTTGAATATTTATTTTTATCTTATAATGTTAATAAGGTTTATTGTGCTGCAGAGAGAGCTGATATCACATGACCTTCATCTTCCTGACTCATAACAAAACCAGAAACATTACACTGCCTGTCACGTCCTGTTGTTTAATGATAATGTGTAGGTTAGTTGCTTTTCTTCCCCACACAATATTATTTATTCCTTTTGGACTGCCTCCCCTTATTTGGAGTTGCCACCATGCTGAGCAAAAAAAAAAGCATGACTAAAATAGGAGGTTCTGGAGCATCTTTTCAGTATGAACAGTGAGAACAAAACCAAACCAAAACAAAAAAACCCTAGTTTTAAGACAGCACTGGATCAGTTTATGAATGGCATTGTAAGACATGATTGTCTACAAGAGCAAGGGGACTAGATTTGATGAAGCAGGAGGGACCTAGCAACTCAGGTCTTCCTAAATAAGACCTAGATAAAAGCCTGAGTAAACTCACTGTCAGTATAACAAAAACAGAGTATCAAAGGACATGGGAGGAAAAAAACAGACAATTTTCATTTTCTTTGGAACAAAATTATCTCCACTCATGTATATTTGAGATGGCAGGAACCCAAAGTAAAGGTTTGCATCTGGTCCTTTATTTGTGCTGTACTGAGCCAGGATCCCCCAACCCAGAGAACTCATTTTGGATCAGCCATGTTTGTGCTGCATAGGATGTAAGAGCCAAATCAGTATACAGAAGAATGCAATAGCTTGGAGAGTGAGGCTGTATCTTAGGCTGCACCTTTTCACAATGCTGAAAGGAAAGGTGAGGCTCGTGTGAAGGTGATTTATCTGGATCTTGAATTCACATACCTGGAAATGAATGCCTGCAGTTCACAAAGCACTGAGCAGCACTCTCACATCAAGAAACTGCTTCCCACTGCCTCTGTGGGCAAAGAGGAAAACCAAGGTGTGCCTGAGGCCCAGCATCTCCTGATAGTCACTGGGGCAGAGCAACCAGTGCATCACACCCCTCAATTATTGGCCATGTGTCTAAACTAAGCAGGGATATGGAAAACCTCATCAGTTATGCTTTGGAAAAGCAAGACCAGGGTGAAGGATGCACAATTAAGAAGCACAGAAGGGCCAGGAAGTTCAGCCCTTTGGGCAGCTGGCACCAGCGCCCAAACATAGCCTGATTATGAGAGGTCTCAGTGGAAGGAATCATAAAGGAGGTCCCCACCTTCTGTGGGAGGCAGGACCTGTCTCTGCATCAAGAGCTTGGCAAGAGATGTGGTGGGAAGCCCGGAAGATTTAGCATATAATCTGTGCCAGAAAGCTCCAGCTGCACAGTTCTGAACACAAACTTTGTATATCCTCAGAACAGTAAAGATAAGTAATTTTTGGGTTTGTTACACGTTTTAAATGGAGTGAGAGCCCTCAGCTATTCCAACACATTCCCTTTGCAGGTTCATTAATGAGACCTAAGGGAATTGGATTGGGTTCTTTTCCACTCTGTTATTTGGACTGTGAGGAAAAAATTGCAGAAAGGAGAAGCTATTTTCAAGCCAAGACTTTTTTTTTTTTTTTTTAATTTCAAAACAGAAATGTTTACCAGGTTTCTGCTGGTAAGTCTAGATATTTAGGGTATTTATTAGAATTGTGCAGAGACTAGTCTAGATTTTTGTGTGTGCTTAATTTTTCTTATATCTTTGTGATCAATTATTTACATTGCTTTTTTAAACATTATTTTATGGTATGAATATAATATTTAATAGTACAAAGTTTCAGTCCATGTAGCAGTGAAACAATATAGTACTTGTATTTATTTTTAAGTCTTAGTGGAATGAACATTAGGGTGCACTTGTGAATTAGGCAGTACATCCCAATCGCAGTGACGTGAAAACCAGATCTCCCTTCAAAATGGTTTTACACCAGTGTAACTATTTCAATGAAGGAAGATCATTTTTACTAGCAAAATAAAAGCTTCACAACCTCCAAGCCTGGTTGCAGTTATACCAAAAACGAAAGTACTGTATCTGTGTCTGTCGGTCCCTCAAATACCAGTACCAGCATTCCTCTGCTGACTCTAAACTGGCATAGGCCAGGTCTTGGTTTTCAGGCTGTTACATCAATACTGATGTAGCTAATGCACGACAGATGTTGTGGTGAAATTATAGACCCATTGAAGTCACTGGCAAAACTCCCGTTCATCTAAATATTCCCAAGGCTTTGCTCAGCACAATTTAGACTCCATGTGCAATACCCAAAACATGGGTCACCCCTAGTTACAACATGTCTGTTTCCCCAGCCCAGAAGCAAGATGTACAGTGTCTGGATGTGCTCATTTAACTCAGGCAAATGGTTGGCACATCCAGTGGGGGAAATTGCCACAGAAAGTCTTCTGCCCACAACTTTCTTCTGTTGTCCTGCAACATCTGTGTGGAACCTACAGAAGTCACTGAAATGGGCAAGCAAAGTTTCAGCTACTTTTGAGGCAATTCAGTGTTGAAAGAGAAAGAAGAAGAGCTGGTACTGCGTTAATTTTCAGCTTCCCACTGATTCATAGATTCATAGATTCATAGATATTAGGGGTTGGAAGGGACCTAGAAGATCATCTAGTCCAACCCCC
>JAOEGS010018186.1:53811-99112 GCA_025447755.1 Corythornis vintsioides | reverse complement strand
GAATCCATGATGACTACTTGTGAGAAGCCTCCTTGCCTCCAGATGCCACTTGTTGCCATCCCGAGTGATATCCTTGTGATGGTTGATCAGTGCTGGTGGTAAAAGCTGCTGGAAGTTAACCAAGAGCCTTAAAGCTAACAAATAATGGTCACCATATATACAGTAATGGGAACAAAGGTTATATGGAAGAAGGGACACACGTAGCTGCTTCTCATTTAAGTTCTTCAAGCTGTGTTGCTGCACTAGTTGTTTTTGGGTTTTACTGTTAAAATGCCATCACAAAACTGCATTCAAAACCTATAAGAGAATTGTCAAGTGCATTAAATATTCTTGTTTCTAATACATTTAATAAATGTAGGGAGATGTTGTGTGCTTCTGAGTACAAAAACATACCGAATTGATTTCATCCTCTGGTTACCAAACAGAAACTGGTAAATAATACTTCCACATTTTTGTTGTGTTTTATTTCTGCCACACCAGGGGCTCAAAAAAAATGAATGTATCAGTAAAGGATTTGACAGTGTGTTACGACAGTCATCAATCCAGCAAGCCCTGTAGCCATAAATAAGCTTCATACAGTGCCACACTGAAGAGGACAGTTTTTCTTCTGCAGGACATGGAAAATGTCAGGGCTAGGGAATTGTTTGTCCACGTCGCCACGACAACGCCAGCAGCACTTATCATTAACTTGCACACCCAGATTTTAATCAGCGGTCTTTGTGCCATAAGAAGGAGTCAACAAGCAGCCCAAATTTTCAAAGCCTTTATTCTAATTATGACGAGAAGCTATAGATTGATGAGCTTAGTTTTCTGCAAGGACTGGTGGCAGTTAATTCCTGTGACCTGTGTGCCTCCAGTAGTCTCTTTGCGAGATGGAGTCTTGAAAGTTCGATTATTAGTGACAGGTTGTAAGTGAGAAGAAGCTTATCTCTCCAGAGAGTGTTGATAACTTGAGACAAGGTTTAACTAGGAAGTAGTGAGACAGTAGATGGCAAAAAAAAAAAAAAGAGAAAGGGTGGGAGGGAGAAAAAAGTGCCTTCTCTATCTCTGGGAAGCATACTGTAATGAGAAAATACAGCCAGCCACAATTTCACAAGTTGTAAATTCTGGTGGAGCCTGTTTCGCTCGGAGATCTGATAACGTGTGAAAATGTTTGTCCTGCTGCTTCTCCTGCGTGGACACGTAGCACTTTTCAGCAGGAGCATTAAACATTCACAGCCTTGCTATGTGCAGTTCCACCATCAGGTTTGTAAGTCCCTTAAAAAATGAGAAGAAATATGACATTTCCTTATGTAAAAGGGAGAAAGAAAAAATAGAAGCACTTACTGCCTCATTTTTGTGCGTATTGAGAGCGGTCAAAGCAGTATTATCATCGCCGTTAATATTATTTACGTGCAAACAGCGTGCTCAGAGCTGTACAAGTCAAACAAGACAACACATCCTTGCTCTGAGGGGCTTGTAATCTAAGCAGACAGACAATACCAAATGCACTAGGAAAACCCAGAGGAGAATTATGTCTGAATTTATTTTGTGTATTTGTTCTTGGTGGCGGGTAGACAATTTCGCTGACTGGGATCTGTGTTGGCGGAGGGGGTGGTGTCAGAAAGGTGAGGGCTCTGCCTGTGCATTGAATGGGGAGCAGAAATGCTCTGCTGGAGGATTTATTGGTGGAGGAGGCAAAAACTGTTGGGCGAGTTAAGCATCAGTGTGCTTCTTTCCAAGAGATGAAATAGGGTGGTGGAGAGGCAGCAGTTACTGAAGATCATGGGTAGGCAGGGGCAGAGCTGCAACATAGCTCAGTGTTCAGCAGGCTCTAGCTGCAGATGGATGCTACTCCACTGATTAATTGCCTTTTGTCTTGGGTTTCTGTTAGGGATGAAGTTGGTTGTGGAATTGTACCAACTAGGCAGAGAACGAATTCTGGGAGATCCCCGACTCCCTGCTATTTCTTCTGTTATTTGCTTTGCTTTTCTCAAAGCAGTTTGGGGAAATGGATGTACGGGAATGACATCCTGCTGAGCTGCAGGAGAGAGGTTTTCTTTCAAGTGGTCTGGAAATACTTGAGCTACTTTCTAGGATTTCCAGGTCTCATTTAATCAGCAAGACCATGGCAGATGTTTTTATTCCAAAGCGTGCTCAAAAAAAATCACCAGCATAGGCAGGTACTACAACACCCAGGAGAGCAAGCAGAGTAGAGAAAAATAAAAGGGTAGGTGTATATATGTGGCTTGAGGGAAAGCAAGGGCTGCAAGAAGCACCCAAACATGTTTGCCATGATTAACAGTAGTAATGCAAATTGTCTGTTGCATGCTGCTGATTAAATCAGAGATGTCACTCAAGTGCTGAGTGATGTCAGTATGAAAACTGTTGAACTCATTTGCTGTAGGAATTAATAAACTGCTTCAACTGAATTCCTAAAGCTGTTTGTTAGTGGAAAAGCTTTCAGTTTCTTAGACTTTTCTCCTTTTCACCTTGGTTATTTAATTGCTACAGTCGGCAAGCTAATGGAAAAAGACACTGGGACTTGCCAACGTCTTGAAGGTTCAGCAAATTGCACAACAAAGACTGTTCTTTTTAATAAGTCTTTTGAAAGAGCCATCTGCTTTTGAAGGATTAATAATGTTAGCAAATCAAATGAAAGCAAGTTTTAAAAACCTTGAGTACCTAATATTTTCTCCAATCTGTTGCATTGCCTGTCTTGAGCTTTCAATGGGACTTTTGTCTGCAAGTTCTCAGCTCTTCTCTGTGTCCAGATGGAAATGAGTTGCAGTAGGAGTCTGACCACATTTTCTATATGAGTGACATCTAGTTATGTGTAGTCTTTCCTTTCTGGGAGTGTTGCCTGTGCTGGGGCAGCATCTTGCCAGTTGTACTAGCATGATTCTGCTGGCAGAGTTTCCATGGGGGGAAGGCAAGGTGTGCCAGAAGGAGAGGTGTTTTCATCCAGCCCTGGTGAAACTCCTTGAACAAACACTGTCATGCCATCCTAACCATGCCTATAGCACAGGCTTCACTGTTGTGGCTCTTTACAGTATTTTTTAGCTCTCACTCTCTCAGCTGAGTTAGCTGTGGCAGCAAAACTTTGACTGCTTACAGCAATGCAGCTGCTTCTGTCTCTAAACTTCAGATGGACAGCTGCAAGAGCCTTTTTTCCTTTTTTCTATTTATAACTGCATAGAAATTGAGTTAATATTATGATCATGAAACAAAAAGAAAAAAATTAACATTACATATATTAGGTGGGTGGAGAGAAACCCTTTCTTGATGTTCTCAGTATGTACTGGAGATAAACAAAAGGTTGTGATCATCAATGAGGGATTATATAACTGAGATGAAATAATGAATGCAATTCTTTCATCAAGAAGTAGTATTTTGTGTAGTGACAGCTCCATTTCATAATGACAATAAGATGAACAAACTCTGTAAATGAAGCATTGCAAAGTTAAAACTGAGTTTGTTAAACTATTGCTGCTTTTGTTGAACTCTAACCCTGATGTCAAATGACTGTGTAGATGTTGCTGCAGCCCAGTGCTCTTCTAGCTGCATGTAGTACTCAAAATGTGAGTTTGAAATTAGATATCTTTAGCAGAAGCAGGGGATTGCTGCACTGCTGATAAGTTTTGGGTTCCTGATTTTAATCTATTGAAAGTTGATATAAGCAGTGGAGCTATTCAGCAGTTTTATTTTGGTGGGGTTTTTTTGTTTTGTTTTGCTGTGTTTTTTTTAAATGCCTGTCTGTCCTTGTTAATTAGAACTGTACATATTGGGAAATTAACTATGAAATACTAAAAATGATAAATTATTTCTTATTTGAAAGTATAAATTAAAGGTTTAGTGTATATAAAATTTGTCATGTTTAATTGCAAGTTCAATTAAAATTCAGGATAATGATGATTTATACAGGTTTCTGTGTAATTTGATATTCATTAGCTTAGCCAGACACATGCTGATATTAGCTCGTTAATTATGTTTCCTTTTGTTGAAAGCAGCCTTGTGAAAGCAATCTGCTCAAAGTTTTTTAAACTCATTCTGCTAAATGAATATTTGGCAGCTGTTCATGTTATTGAGATGGTCACTGTGGCTTCACTTCACTCCTGCAGCATCAATCATACCTTCTGAATGACAAACAAGAGCTTCTCGTTACAAACCCATTTGTGAAGGTTATGGTTAACATTAAAGAGCAATTGCATGGCAGCATCATACTGCTCTACAGTATGGAAAAGAGTATTAATACAGCCAGAACTGGCTTCTGCACAACAAAAACAAATAGAGTTTAATGGGGGGGACTGGGGATGGGAAGCTGGTTCAGATGTGAGTAATGGAGCCAGCGTATGAGGTGCTGAAGTCCTTTCACATCTCTGGACATTGGAAGGCAAGTTACACAAGGCTGAAAAAGTTGAGACATTAGTGTGTTAAGAGCAATGTGTGTAGCTGGCTGTGGTGTTAGCTTCGTGCTCTTGAAGTGTTCTGAGCACTGTCTTCTAAGTGGAACTGGCCTGAATGTTTTGAGAGGAAGATGCCACGGAGTAGTTGGCAGAGAGAGTTGCATCCCAGCTGGTGAGGGGAGCAGCCCTTTGGGAGGAACCAGCCCTCCTCTGGAGGCCTTTAGCCTTTACATTAAGTAATTTTGCAGATTTCTCAAGGCTGTGGGGGATTGAGCAGCCTAATGTTTCAGGATGATTAGAGATTTTGATCTGAAAATATTTGAGGTAAATGCATTTATTGTTTAATGAAAAGCCAAGGATAGCTTTGAAGGATTGATGACATGAAATGTAATCCTTTTGTTTCTACTAAAAAGAAAATGCAGCAAAACGTACCGAAGGCTGTGGCACCCAAGAGGACTTATCACTTGTGTTAGTGTTTGCTCCAGGAGTGCATGCATCCCTTTATCTCAGATGGCTGGCTAGCCTCTGGAGTTTCATCTGCCCTTATTTTTCTTAGAGCAGCCCACTTTGGTTAGCATAGAAGTGACTTGCACCTGGCTGTTAGCTTGCTTGTGTGGTGGTGTGGTGCTGGCAAAGTCTTTCTGACAAGGCAGTTCTGCATTGATGCTGTTGGAGGTGTAGCCTCTTGAGTTATGGAGCCAGGTGTTGTGTTTCTGTAGGCACTGTGCTAGTAGCTACTGTAGGCTTGGAACAAGAGCTTAATGTGAAAAGCAGATGTGATAGAACAGATTTTCAGCATATTAAAATGCTTTAAATCTGTTTAAAGGGTATAATAATTTTGCAGAGGTGATAGAAACTTCACGTTCTTTCCCTGACCCTGCAAAGTGTCTGGCTTCACGTTTTTTCTTCTACTTTTTGGGTATCAAATTTGAAAATGGAAGTAATTTGTTTTCCATCATTGCCCCAAGTTCTTTTGATTGTATTTGATATTGTTTCGAGGCTTCAATTTGATAAAAGTACCCATGGAATATGTGTCTAGGGCTCTGACTATTGGGAAACATCTAAGTGTGTGAAGCTGTTTGAGAGTTGTTGGTTTTTTAGATGTGCACTTAGTGTGTTTCCTCCTGCTCAACTATAGAAGTGAGAATTTAAAATTAAAATTTCATGTAAGAATGTGACAAAAATGATATTTTCCCTTATTTCACTTGGAAAAAAGCTGTTCAGAGTTCTGTTTCTTATAAAGTGTTGAACATCATCCTCTAAATCTAATATCCTTGATGAGGAACGAGTGTTTCAAGCTTTTTATGTCCATCTTCTAATTTAACATTTCTCACATAAAAAAGGCTCTTGAAGATACAAGATGACAGAATTCTAAGCAATCAGGGACAGCAGACATCGACTGAACCTTGCATCTTTTACCTAGTTGTTTTGAGTAGAATTGCACTTAAACTTACATTTGATAACATTTTGATTAGGCAAGATAGAGATAAATTAAAAAAAAAAAATCATTAGTTTGCAAGTGGGTATTTTTTCTTTGGTTTTATTTTGTTTTTTCAGTGGATTGGAAAAAACTTTTTTTATATATTGTGTTTCAGGGAAGTAAGTCCACTTCTACTGTGCAATAGTACTACTACAAAGCATGGAGGAGTTTGATTATACTACTTGTTACTCTTTTTTAATTATCAATATTTTACTTTTTTTAACATTCAACAAAAGGAAGTATCCCACTGATTATAAATGGCAGCAATATATTTTTAGAAGCACCTGAAGAATCACTGTGGGCCTTGAAGAAAATCTTTCATCCCTAGTAGCAAAACCATGCCAGTAACTGCTTGCTGAGCAAAACCTTGTCAGCTTTTATCACAATACATTGTTGGGTAATAGATAAAAATTATTTATAGAGTGGAATCCCAGCTGTACTGAAAATACCATCATTTAATATGTTGTCTGTGATTCTCATTAGCTTTTTTTTCTTTTTTTTTTTTGCCTAAGGGTTATGAAGAGAACAAAGGTTTGGCTGTATGTCTAAGATGGAGCACTATATAAAATTTTAGTCAGGGGACTTGTTGACCTTATGTAAAGTTACCTCTTTGAGAAACTCTTTATATTATGGCTGCAGTTGCTATGGAAGTTGCATAAACCTAGCAACAGGCACTGTACCCTGATGCAATGCATTTCAGAAATTTGGCCTCTAAATGGATATATTTTCTTACTGTACTGGATGTAAATTTTACACCATAGAAATAATGCTTAATTAAGTGAGCCATGCATTGGAAAAGCAGAACTGCTGGCTCTGGAGAAGTCTCTGTATTTCTTTTTAACAGCTAGAAAATGAGAAAAATGAGGAAGGGAAAATGCAGTCACTGTTTTGAGGTGGGGAAAAAGACGTTTTAGCCCTTTAAGTGATTAACTCAATCCTAAATTATCATTTAATCCTACTTTTCTGGGTGTGTGATTGTCTTAAGAATAAGATCTGCTGAACATAAAGTTTCTATAGTAAAGTTGTTGAAGAGCCTTGAATCTAAGGCTTAATCTACTCTCCTGTTGACAGTAGGTATCAAGTAAGCTGAAATTGTATGTTTTCATAAAAACGAGAAGAAATCAAGCAAGTTGAAAAGAAATAATACAGAACCAAATTAGCAGAGTGCAACATTTTGGTGTTTTGCTTTTATTAGTGAATAATCTTCATTAAAATGTAGTATTTTATCAGGTTGCAGTAGGAGCACATTATCCTTCTGCTCCTACCCCAGCAGGTGTTCTATCTTCAAAGTAGAAAAGGTAACAAGTCAACAGAGGAAAGAAAAATGTTGTCAGTCACCGTAGATATTTTTTATGTGGTGAAACATTTAGAAAGCTGTGGCAAGTTTCAAAGAGAATGTTGGGGGGTTTCTGCTTGTATTTGTTTGTTAGTTCTGTGCTCTCGGATGTAACGTGTTTGAAGTAGAGCATGGCTTTTGCTTAAGTAGAAAAATAGATTTTTTTTTTTCTAACGAGAAGGTATTTGTTGTTTAGACCACTGCTATAGCCAAGAGTTGTAGGCCATTGTGGAATTTTTGAATTTTCTGACGGTTAAGAGGTCTGATTCTCCTCTGTAACCATCTTTCTGGTACATGTGTAAATGTGATCTCTAAAGGGAGTGTCAGGAATTAAAAGGACATCAGGCTTTGATTCCAACTCCTGCTTTAGAGTATCCCCACTGATGAAAAGGGTGAAGCCTTAAGAAGGCAGCTTTTTCTTGCACTCTGAGAGATGCCTTCTGTTCATTGCCTTCAATCTGAAAATAGGTTAAAATCGCTGTTAATCAAGTGTAAAGGAATGCTTATTTCATATCACAAATTTGCACCTTTTTTGCTAACATTTTTATGTGCCTTCATAGTTGGCCTCACTTTAGACATCTGCTTCATTTTAAGAGATACAGGAGTCTAAACTACTACTAAAAATTAGGTTATTGCAGCCATAATGTATTCAGGGGAGAAGTGGATAGGATTTGTCTGGTTTTGGGAATACACTTCTGTCTCTTCCAGGGTATGTAAAGCCTCAGTTGTATATACAAATTACTGGGATGGTGAGTAGGGTCAAGAAGGGAGAGGGTGACTTCTACAGATGAATGTTCATCAGGCTCTCAGGTTTAAAATGTTTCTGTGAAAAAAAAAACCCCATCTTTTTCTAAGCCTGATAATTATTCCATTATATTAATGATGGTGTTTCTATCACAAGGTAGAAATTAAGAGTAATTTAATTGAAAAAAATGTTTTTATGTGGTTATCAGAAGAAATAGTAAAATGTTCTTCACATTGCAAATAAATGTGTTTAATAGCTAAACACGGCCGTTTACCTTGGGAGTGAGAGGTGGATTCCAAAGAGGCAATACTGAGATGTAAGTTATGAAGCTTCTAACTAATGACCCTATGGAGACTATGTGTATAAGTCTGTTTATGAGTGTGTTCATGTGAAATACAGAAGGCAAAAGCACATTTTAATATTATATTTTTTTAATGGCTCTGTATTTGAGACTAGTTTGCTAGAAAGTAGTGAGCTGGATAAAAGGAGGTGATAGGTTAGACACTTCATTCTCCTTCATTAGTAAACTATTGTTTTCCCAGTGGTTTGAGGTGGTTGTTCATTTCCTAGTAGAAGAATGTATGTAATGCCCAAAAACCATGACAGTATTTATGTTTAAAGCTGTGTTTTCTATATATTTAAATCTGCTCTTAATAGCACATTCAAACTTTGCAAGTTTGCTCTTTGTCATGAACGTGGACTTCATAGATTCACTATTGCCTAAACGTTGGTGGATTTTAAATGTTAAATTTAAATTTATTCATTATTGCCTGAATGTTGATGGATTTTAAATGCACTTCATTTTTTTTTTTAATAACAGCTTCAAATAGGAGCTTTAAAATTCAGAATATTCCTCAATACTAATTGTAACACGAGTTTAAGTTGTTCTGTTAATTTTTGCTTCCTTGTGGAGCTGTTGAATGTTTCACTGGGAGTGGAGCCTCTCTCTGAATGCCTTATTTTTCTTTCCCTTAGAATAATTCTTCAGCTTATCAGAAAACCTCCTTCCCCCTTAAACCCTTCTATATATGTCTGTGTGGATTCAGTTTCGAGGTGGTGAATAGTGATGACTGTTCTGATGGCTGTAATCAGATGCTATGAAATTGGGTGTAGTTGTTGCTTTTCAGTTAAAAAAATTATTTTAAGTACATGATACCATTAATACTAACTTAATTCTGGTTTATTTATCAGCTGCTCCATGGTAGTATAGCATCAAAGTTGGAAGATGACTTTTCACATTGCAGTACCATGGTTTCTTCAGCATCCTTTATGCAGAGATGAACTTGCTCAGAGGCTAAGAAAAGGCAGCAGAGGGTAGAGGTTTGTGTTGGAGCAGAGGGAAAATGTACTGAAGAAAAAGCAGAGATGTGAAAATTTATGAATATAAAAATGTAGAGTGAGCAGTTGTGGAACAAGGGAAAAGATATAAAAGAATAATGAAGGAAGTAGGTGTAGTGGAAAGCTGTGATAGGTGGGGCACTGGTGGAAGAAAGGTGGTAAAGGCCAGGGTCTTAATGGACACTACTAGAGAAAGGAGGTAGAAAAACCTGTTTATGCAGAGTTGCAAATGGGGAACAGCAGCATCACTAGTTCACTAAAGAGATTTAAAGAAGCCATAGGAACTTTAATGGGCTGCTTGGGTCAGAACTCCATTCTGTGTTGGTCTTTCAATATGACATGAAAATGAGAATGTTTCAGTAATACAGAGTGAATGTAACTATTGGTGTACTTCAGGATCACTTACTCTTTGGCTGATATTTATTAATTTACATGCGCACAGTGCCTGGTTTTCTCAATGGACTAGTGTTTATTCTTTCTAAACAAAACTTATAGTAATATTAAATAATAACCTGTGTATCTCAGTTCTTAAAAAAAAAACCCAGAAATTTTTCTTGATGTTTTGATTGGAAGGGAAAGAAGCATGAAGAGATTTGGGCAGAACAGCTCAGTGATGTGGTACAGAACTGGATATAGAATTCATACCCTCTGTGCTTTCCAGTGCTCATGTTTCCACTGAAAACTGGTGCCAAAATTGACATATTAAAATGTAGTGGGTGGGACTGAGGTAATACAATCGACTTGCAGGTAATAGAATTTAGTTGCCATTGGTTAAGATAAGGGAAAGAGGTTCAGATGTTTTGGAGGCCTCTAATAATCCTGATAGAGAACTTGGAAATTTGGTTTGTATCATTCAAAAGAGAGAGCATTGCTATTTGGGGAAACAAGATTAGGAGCATGAGTGTAAAGAATAACCTTACCTGCTTTCATGCAGAGTCACTGTAGCATGGGAAGCCCATTCAGAATAAACTTAAGTAGATCTGGAAAAGTTAAATCATGAAAAAAAATCAGATTAGCATTTCTAGATGAGCTGGGTTTTTTTTCATTCCCTGCTTTTGTTGGGGATTATCAGATATTGTTTGAAGTCATCTGTGCTGAGGGTATAGACTGAGCACCTTCTGCTGGCTTCGATCAGTGTTATCCTTGCCTCTTCACTTTAAATAAGTTCCAGAAGTCTGAACTTTACCTCTTTACCTCTTTTTAAGATGCGACAGGGTGAGGCTGAGGAGATTTTACCTGAGGGTGTGAGATCTTACATATGCCAAACAGACTTATTTCTCTTTCTAGTTATTGTCAGCAGAGTGATTTTGCTGATGCAGCTTGGGCTACATAGCATGTTTGATTACGTATAGCAGGTTTTAATTGTGCTGCATGGGAACTGGGTGACACCTGCAGAAGCCTCACCTGCCACTGACTGTCACCTGTTCCCTTGCTGCAAGGAAAAGCCACGTTTGCAGTCGACAAGGGTAGTGTTGAAAAGGCTACTCTGTTAATATGTAATATAAAATATGTAATTAAACATTTTGCCTTTGACTCGAATCCTTATTTTCCTAGCATTTTGTCAGCCCAATGAACTTTTCATTTAGAGCTGTGACTTCTTTCTATAAGCTTGTGTTCCCACAGGTAAGAGTGCAAGCCTTTGTGCTTACAACCCAGCATGGAGAGCGCCGAGGTGTTTGTCACTGGACACGGGTCTGGATTGTACAGTAGCAAATCATTTCACCCGCCCTTACATACTCAAAGCAGGGAGGGGAAGCTATTTTTTTTCCCTTAGTTTTTAAGTGTGTCTTTCTGGAATTGGGTAGGAGGCTTAGATGAAATATTAGTCAAGAGAACGTTACTCCTGTAGGGATTTTTTTAGTCCACTGAGAGAGACTCGTTGTGGCATAGGACCAAGATGTAGGCCAAGTGGAAATACAGCAAAGTGATTTAATAGAAAAGGTAATTCCTATTCAAACTGGATGGTCCCTTATTCATTTCCTCGGATTATCATCAAATTTATGTCACCAGCAAAGGAGCTTTATTGAGTTTCACAGATATATTCCTTTTGCTTTCATTGTCATTAGTTGGCACACTGACATTTTCATATGTGTCTCAGCTAATGCCTCAAAATTACTCCATCTACAAATGTAACAATTGAACAGATAATTTTAATAAGATTCAGCTTGACTTCAGACTGCACTCCTTCCTTTCTTTATAGAATGCAAATTGTAACCTGTTTTTAAAGCCGTGCAATGCAGTGAACTTTAATGGGATTTGACAACATCATATTAAGCACAACAACTACGCATAATGTACCGAAAAATTGGACGTGAAATTGGAAACATAGCTGAGAACAAAGTAAATTTACATGGTTTGGTAGTTTGAATGTCTGATATCATATTCTCTCATGCAAGCTCCATAAAAAGCAAGGGATTTAACAATGGATATCAGCGGAAAGTGCTTTTAAAGTTAAAGCTGATGGATGGCTTGTCAAAAAAAATAATTGCATTGGTTGGAAAGTCGGGATGCGTGCTGAGGGGGAGAGAACAGGATATACAGAGAGGATGATGGGAAGTGACAGTGGTCTGTCAAGAAGCAGTGGCTGCCCAGAGAAGTGTGAAGCCAGAGCTATAAGGTGGCAGAGTAGAACAGGCTGTCAGAGCGGGAAAGTGGCTTTAATACCCTGAAAAGCAAAGGAATCCGCCTGTCAGCCTTGCTCAGCCGTGCTGAAAGAGGAAAAGAACATGGCAGAAAGTTAGAGACATTAAATGGGAAAAAAAGAGAGGCCAACCAAAGCCAGTGAGGAGGGGTGGTGAGCTGTTATGTTTTTAAATAGACAAATGACACATTTCGAGGTGCAGCAAGAAAGCAAACTGTCTGAGAAATTTAGAACTGATTAGAGGCTTTTTTTTTGGAAAAGAAATACAAGATGATCAGTATCTCTTTCTGGCATTTAAAAATGTACCACAGAGCCCTGTGACCTCCCCTTCACTTCCATCTTGTGTAACTGTGCTGGCCCATCGCTGCTCTGAGAGGCACAAATGGTTTTTGTTATGGAAGCAGTTTTATCCTTGTAAACATTGCAAGAACTTGATGTTTGAACAACAATGGCTTCAGAGGTCTCTTTTTAGCCATTCATGAAGCTCTAGCTTAGAAGTCTGAGTATCAACCTAACCAAACAATTTATTTTGCTTAAAATTTTTTAAACGTTGAGATCAATTTTGCTGTGCATCATTAGGATTTATACCTGGTACTAGTGCATTGCCACACAAACAACAGCCCCCATCAGTTTTCAAGGTTGGAAGTGCTGGAAAATTTATTTGGATCTTAAAGATTGTAGAAATAAAACCCCCAAACAACTTAAGTAGCTATCAATACAAGTTTTAAAAAGCAGTATTTTTCAAATACATTTCTCTCCGATCATATAAATATATTGAAAAAAGTAAAATATGAAAATTTTACAAATCTTTGTGTAGATGATACATACTAGGTGTAGGATAAGACATCGAAAATGCACTGTGCTGCACAGATGCTCTATAAAAGGGCATTGGAAACACAGTCCCTGTGATACTTTTCCTTTCTGTTGCCTTAACTTTTCTGCAAAAATAGTACCTACTAGAAAAATGCAAATAAAAAGCAAGATACAGGATACAGCTTGTGCACCAGCATTCAGAAAATGCACACTGTCCATTAATGAAGTTTTGGAATGCAACTAGATTTTGAAAAACGCTGAAATGAAAGCTATAAGGAAATACTATTAGGAAGATTTCAACACTTGTCAGGATTTGACTCAGTTTATAATTGTGATAGAAGTAATAAAATGCAATTAAGCTTCAGGTTTTGCTTTACAGAACTTGTTCTGAATGCAGCTGAGGCTGCGTTTGAAATAAAATGCAAGTTAGCAGTTCTCCTGTGCAATACCAGAAGAAACAAAGGTCACAGTTTCTTATCATAAATAGTTCCAGATTTTGTCTTGCATCTCAGTTACAATGACAAGCTAATTCAAATAAGGACTTGTTAATGCTTCAGTCCATACAGGCTTTCTTGTTTATTTCCATTGCACCATCTTGAATGGGAGAATTAATTTTCCATCTACATTATCCAATTACTAGAAAACATGTCATGATTATAACACAGAGACTAAAAATCCATATAATTTGTTGCTCTCATAGCATCCCTGCTCTTTCTATTGCTGTGAATACCATGACATTGTACCATGGCCCCGTGTTCTGGATTTGCAGTACTGGACCTAAAGGGCATTTTGGTTTTTTTATGGGTGCAATTTCAAATTACATAATGAAAAAATCAGATAAGGATCTTAAGTTCTTCCTTCTCACATTAGCACCTAATGTAAAGTTGCAAAACTAAATAAATGAGAAAATTCCAGTAATCCATGCTTTTTATGTGGAGATATTTTGCGAGCTTCTAAATGGGAGATGATCTTACAGATTGTATTTCTTTATCCAGGCAATTTTCTTATAGTGTCTGTTGCCAGTGCATATGAATACATTACAATATATATAGTCTAAGCAAATGCATGACTGATAAAGCCCTGTGCTTGAACAAAATGAAAAAAAAGAATACTCCTTCAGAGTCTGAATAGCAGCATTTGCCTGCCAAATAAGATACTTTTCTTTCTCCCCTTCTTTAGCCAGTAAAAGTCCTAACTAGAAATGAATGTATGCAATAAAATGTGCTGTATTTGCTAGGCACAAAACAACAATGCTAGTGCTGGAACTGCAACCTCTGCTTGTTTTTTTCTTACTCCTTAGACATTGGAGAAATCTGTGCTGTTACCTGCAATATAGTGTTTTGTGTATTAATAGCTCTTTTGGTTTGCAAATAACACCTCTTTGTGTCACTTTGTGGTTCCAGAGGGGTCACTGGTTTTTACATTTTAGGAAGATTGCTGCTGTTATCTGTAAATCTATTGCTTGGACAAGAATGGGATTACATGATATGATTTAAAACAGTATCAGCTGTACTTTATTCTTTTCACAAGGAAATGACCCCTTACCTTACACAGCTTAAATAAATAAATAAAACTTCTATGGCATACAGCAGAAGAGCTTTTGCCTTTGTTACCTCAGGAATATCTGAATTAAATGTCTTATTAAGCAAGATATAAAGGCAATGAAGAGAAGAATAAATCAAATTAGTTGACACCTCAGGCTTAGAGCACCACATATAGTGCTAGTAGTTATCTGCTTAGTAAAACGGATTTAATGAGAAATAGAAATGCTGGGATTTATATTGCTGTGTTTTGGTAACTTGCATGTTGGCTTCCAAAACGGTGTGATTGTGCAATGTTGAAAAGTTTTACAAGTTTTAATTGGTGGTTAATCTGGATTCTGAGAAACCATGACGTATGTAATGTTTACAGAAAAGTTGCATAGCTGCTGTTACCCTGTGTGAGAATCCTGCTTTTTCTCTAGGCAAAGGTCCACTGAGAGTAAAATTTACACCTTGGAGCAGGTAACTCCTAGAGTGCAAACAATCAGCCTTTTGGTGCTGAAAATGCCCTGACATTCCAGTTCATTGTGCTTTTTCTGCCCACCCAAGGTCTGTATATCTCTTTTCTAGAAATAAGATTGGCTAATTTATTTCTGTAATACCCTGTGAGGCTTGTAATTACTTACAAATAGGAAGTAAAAGATCAGGCTTCCTGTTTGAATGACTCCAGGTCCAATTAAAATGTGTGACAAAGCAAAGAATTTCAATCTTGCATCTGAAAGTCAAAAAGTTTATATTTTATTTCTTTTGCTGTACCTAATATACTCATATATATATATATGTATGTATATATATATGTAGGTGTGTGTCCCACTGTTGTGGTGATGGGTCAAATGTCTCAGTCTTTGTCTAGAAAAGAGTAACAGGTGATACTGCAACACAAGATGTTTAAACTTGCTTTGTGTGTCTTTATGGCTTTGGTAGGGAGCCAGACACCATAAAGAAAAGCCTCACTTATGGTGATGGAGAAGGCAAAAGGATGTTGAAGCTTTTCCAGCAAACCTCTGCTTAGTAAGATCTTGGAGGAGGATGGCCAAACTTTGCTGTTAGCTGATATAAAGCATTTGCCACGTTGAGAAGCAGCAGTAGAAGGAGTTTCCATCTTTCCATTTTACTTCTTCAATCCCCCTTTGATGAGTGCAATGCACTCCCTTCCTCTGGGTGTTATTCAGTAGGAAAGGGCTAGAGCTGCACGTGATAGTGTGCTGTGCTGCTCTAATGGAAGCAGTTTGGGCTAGGACTTCTAGTCCAATTAATTAATTACATTAATTAAACCTTGTCAAAAAGGTCATGCAGTCCATTGCTGTTTCTGTTCCTCTTAGGGTTTGGTTTTGTGCTTGGTTTTGTGTTTTGTTGCTTGGGTTTTCTTTTTTTAACATTAAATTTTATTTATTTATGTATTTTACAGCCCTTTTATAACAGAACTGAATTGGTTAGACTCTTCTCTCGCATCTAGTTTCACTTAAAAACCATATTTGTTCTATTAAGAATTTTACTTTCTCTCCTTTTCCCCTGTGGTTGTGGGATGCTTTTTTTTCTTCCGAATTTGGTATTTCCTTCAAGAAAGTGAAGGTCCTACAGATACAAGGCTTTTGAAAAAAAAAAAAAAAAAAATCAAACCACTGGTCAAGATGGATGGTAAAAACCACCATGCATAAATAAAATACCCCCTTCTCTCTCTCTCCTTCTCCCCCCTCCCAAAATGAACAATGATTGTGTGGTTGAAGACCTGGCTGAATAAGTGTGTCAGGTACTGATTGGAAGAATGATAAATGGAGTGACCTAACAAAGGATTGACTTCTCCAAAAGACAGGCCTTTTTTAATGGATGGAAAGGGAGGAAGCCTCATTTAGAAGGGAAAGGCTGTTGGCAGTGCAGATATGACAAAGGGGAAGTCGACAACCATTGATTTACGTTCGGGAATGACAGTTGAAAAATTCAACAATAATCATGACAAATGAGAAGCGATGCAGTCAGAGGAAAAAATGCCAATACGTTAAGCCTGAGAAGAAATGCCAAGGTCACAAGGAAAGGTTCCCAAACTTCTGCTTTTGACAACCTTAATGGAAATATTGGAAAAGATGGGGTACAGGTTAAAAGGTGTGGTTTGGAAAGAGGAATTGTAGGTGATGCTAATTAGAGTTTGTTCTTTTCAAGGAGGTCATGCTTGTTGCCTACAGTAGTGTTGAGGCGAACTGACCATTAACAGACTCTCATTCCCCTGAGTATATATTTTTTTTTTATTGAGAAACTGCTGAAATAAATAGCAACAGGCAAACAATAATATTCATTTAAAAATAATATTGCTTTGTTGCTCAGTGAATAAAGCAGATGTGCAGATTTGTTGTTTTTTTTACCCCTTAGTCTTATGCATACTATATAACTTATTTACTATACTGCTTTGATTTTTTTTTTAAAAAAGACTAAAAGATTTAGAAGCACTGTTAGGTCAGATCTGAAAAATTAAATCTGGCATCTGAGAACTATAAGCAATGTAGAACTAAACACAGCAGCATAATCTTGTAGTGAAAAGGTTACAAAACAAACAGTGCCCCATTTATTTTTGGGTTTCAGCTTATTGAAGGCAGTTAGTGGAATGGGCAGAGCATGTGTATGAGACGGTTTCATTCTAGTGCATCAGGTTTACATTCCATTATTAAGTAATTTACAGAATTGCAATATGCAGATAGTCACTGCTGTAATGAAATGAGCAGCTCTCTGCTTACTTGGAACCATCAGAAAATAGCATTTGTGAAACATGCCTACCCAGCGGATCTTATGGAAATGAGTAGGAAAGCAGGGAATATCAAAACCTGTTTTATTTGTGTGATAGTAAGTGGCACAGGTTGCCTTGAGATGTATGTTACTTTGCAAATATTCCATGATATTGATTAAAAAAAAATAAATAAAAAAATCCAACAGAACTGCCTTTAAGTGAGGTAAGGCTAAAAAGAGAAGTTTAATGAGAAGGAATGATCATCTTTTTAATAGCTCATTATTGTCGTACTTCTTTCAAATTAATGTTGAACTCCTGACTTGTAAGGGGTTAAGCCCTCACACACATGTACTAATTTAGCATGCAGTGGGTATTTTCACTTTAGATATACTGCAGGAGATTATACAATTAAAAACAAATCTGAAATACAGTCTTGGCAAATAAGATCTGAGCTTGAGGAGGAGAGAAAAGACACACCAAAAAAAAACAACCCCAAAAAACCAAACAGAAAACAACCCAGAAAGGTTATAAATTGCTGGGACCTGTTATTTGAGGTAAATCTGGATCTATTATGGGTTTTTACTAGCCTACTTACACCTGAGGCTGCAAAGTGGAATATAAGGAAACTAGCCTCTTTAGATTAAACATTTTCTAATCAGCTTTATCACTCATATCTGAATTTATCTTATTTGAGGAAAATGCCAATATATTAGCAAGCATATATGATACACAAGGTGACCCTACCAACTTAATGACATAATACATTATCCTTAATGAAGTCAATATCTTGTCTTTTAGCTGTCTGTCTATTGGGGCGATTAATTGCAGTGTCATTAAAGTTAGCTCTCTTTTCATTTGAGCTTGACAAGTCGCATAAAACTAATGTTCTTAGTTATCAGCCACTGGAATAGGATGGAGGATGGAGGAAATTGTAGGACAAATAAGGGGGTACTGCAACAGCTAACTTGAAGGAATTTTTCCAATGACTGTTTTCCAAGCCTTCAGTTGCCAACTATGCACTAATAGTTAAAACATTTGAAACAGAATTCTCCAGGTCGGGGGGTTTGCTTCTGTGTGTTGAGCTTGAAGTAGAACGTAATGAACAGCAAACTATCATAGACCACTGTGTTATTAAGACATCAGGACTGCAAAATTTGCAGAAATAGCCCCATGAGTAAAGTTAAATGAGATTACCTATCCTAAGTTAACGCTTGAAACAATATAAAAAAAAATATATATGTATTTTTCCATTACTGTAGAGTTCCTCGTTTATCAGTTTGAAAAAAATATAAAGCAATTTAGGAAATGAGTTTTCTGTGAAATAATGACTTTGCATCTTTGATAAAACAAGTTTCAGCGATGAGAGCGATGAAGCTCTGGTGCCCAGTGCTAATTGTAGCACAAAAGCATCACTCCCTGCCTTCCCCCTACCTCTGGAAGTACGAGACAGGATGGCTGTAATTTACAGTGTGTTATCTTTGTCTATAGCAGCAAGATGATATGAAGTAAATCAAGGTACGAGTAATGAAAGACTGAAAATTTATTCCTTGGAGCACACTTTAAAGTGTAGTATCTGTTATAGTGGCACTGCCTGAAGACCCTGAAATGAGACTTGGATGAAGGGCAATAAAGAAGCATAGAGGCTCATGTTAATGTTGTTTGTCTGAGGTTAGTAATTGGGTTCCACTGATGAGTTGTGTGAAGACAAAGTGAGAATCCTAGCAAGTATTGTAAATCTTACATTGTTGGAACAAGAAGCAATCCTAACAAATATTGATCCTTCCTGTGCCCAGAGGCGAGGAAGAAAGCAGCATGCTGCTGAGCCAGTGTTGTTTCAATAGCACCAATTACCTTAGTGAGGCTGGTGCTCTGCATGAAATCCCACCAGGCTCACAAATTGTGAATTATCAATGATTAGGCTTTTTAGATATATCCCCGAAAATCATGCTAGGTTAGCTTGCTGTATCAATTCTCCTTTCAGCTCCCAAAATCTATTTCTCAAAAGCCTTTCTTTTCAGTTTTTAAAATGCTCTGGATATGTTTTCAAGTACATCATAGGCACTTAGTCTTTTCCCTCCCATATATATTCCCCCAACCTCTTGGCACTCTCCTCCTGCCCCCCACAAAAAACCCCCAAACACCCGAGCAAATTAAAAACAACCAACAACCAGACCTCAAAACATATTAAAATATTCTTGGCAATATTTACTTACTTGTTTAGAGTGTATTTTCTTGTTTAAAAATTTACATTAATTACTAGAAAAGACATGGATTGAGACAATAATTAAAACTCATTCTGCACCTGAAACTTCAGTGTACTTTTGACTCTAAATTCAATGCCTGCCATTTGGAAAATGCCTTTGATTGTGACTGACCACCTGGCAGGAGCCCCCTTCAGTGAAGGCCTGTGCCTTTTATCCAGAGGAGTGGGCTTGTTCTGCATTCCTGATAATTCTACCTGTATCCTCTCCCACGTTACCTCTGATTTCTCTTACTTTTGAGCTTGCTGTGTAGCCAAGCTGGCAGATTTGCAGCTGCATCTGTTCAGAGAGTGGCTGGGAACTCCTTGTGCCCAGTCCCCTGTGCTATACTAGCTGAAACGACACGAAAGGGACATCAGAGAAGCCTTCATAATTGGAATATTTATTTTTCCGTTATTATTTATTTATTTTCCAATATTTATTTTCCATTATTAATAGAATTATTAATTATTCCATTATTCTTTTTTTTTCTTTTTTTTTTTTTTTTCTTTCCAAGTAGCACACTGTCACTGCTTGTGGTTGGCAAGCACCAGCAGGGAGCTGCATGGACTGGGATGTGTGTATTGAGGGGACTTGGACTTAGCAGGCTGCATGGGAGGGTTCAGAGCACTTGGTAACTGGTTTGGAAAAATCTTGTGAGTTTACGCACACGTGAAGTTTCCCTGCAGGTTTGGAAGATGATGTTGAAGGCTTTGTGTTTCAAAGCACTTTCCTGCAGAAGATGAGAACCAGCACCCACTGTTGTGTTGCACAGTTCTTTTTCAGCTGATCACAAATGAGCAGCAGTTGCAGGGGATTTAAAGTAGTTGGGTGATAGGTTTAAGAATCTGTATAAATGCTATCGTGTCTGCACCAATAGCATAATGAGAAATTCACATCTTTATTGTATAATAATCATAACATAAAAATGCTGAGCACTGTAGCTGAAGTGGACCTGTGAAGCTGGTGGCCTGCATATATGATATTTAATACTATTTAGTGTATCTTAGTATGGCACACATAAAGCTGAACCCTCTGTCTTAAACATTTTAATTGCAATTACAGAAAGCACCAGTCTGTTTTCAACAGAACACTACTGAAAACCCCCCCCCTTTTTTTTTTCCTGGAGCTCAGACATCTGTTGTAAGCAATTCTACACTGCTTATACTGCTGATATCATAAAATATATTTGTGGATGGTATTAGACTAACTGTGGCCTTGAGAAGGTGAATACAGTAATGCTCAATTTTCAGCATAATTTCCTAATGTTACAAAAAGCTCTTAATGAGGAAAAAACTCCATGAAAGTGTACCAACAAAATTAGGAATAGAATTGGGTGAATTGGGTTGGTTTCTTTTACTATTCAACTGCATTTCTTGATAATTTTTGAGTAATACTTTTTTTTTTCACAAAAATCAATGGTTGATTTGTTTGGTTTTTGTTTTGTTGAGGTTTTTGTTTAGGTTTTTTTGTGCTTGTTGTTGTTTGGGGTTTTTTTTCCCCAATTTTTGGTGCTTTTTTACAATTGGGTGCTGTGTGTCTAATTGAAATACAGGTGACTGACCCTCAGGTTAGAAGCTGACTACCAGTGGGATATAATATCAAAGCTGAGAGAAGTTGCTTTTTCACAGGAGTCAACTTTTTCCACTTAAGAAACAATTCTCTTTCTTGTGAGTGCTAGTCTTGGAATCAACTATATAGCTTTGATTCCCTCCCCCCACACTGTAAAATACTTTTAGTTGTTTATGTTTAGACATACGAGGTCTGTCATCCTCTAAGCCTAACATGCCAGCAACGATTTCCTCAAAAATTTAACTTTTTAATTGAATTCTAAAGGATACAAATAACTGTGGTGACAAACAGGCATTCTGTGTTTTGAAACTTGTTTTTCTCAACCTGCTTTTAGATTTCCATGGTGGGATATGTGTTTTATTGGCTTGGCCATTGCCTTCCAATTCATTGTCCAGCCACAAAAAAATCTTCGGGAACGTTTATAGATCATTGAAGACATTCTGCTAATATCTATATATTAATTCAGAAGTACTTTCTTTGTATTTCTAGGAAATCTTAGACATCTAGTCTGTCCTGATTCTGGCTACTGAATAACCTTGCTCTTGCCAGAAGTCTAGAAGCCTGAGTCATGCAAAGAAACACAAACTGGCCACCAAAGTTCTCCCTTTGTGCAGGCTCTAACATTCCTTTTATAACCTAGGCACTGATGGAGAACAAATGCAGTTTTGCCCAGTGTGAGATCACATGAGATTTCTCTGGAAAGCAGAACTTGATTCCACTTTCCAGCAAGTATTATACCACTACTCTGGAAAAGATTCTTTTGGACTGATAGGTTTATGTATTGGATTAATGATTTAATTTTCTGCAATGCAAATGAATGATGCTTAACCCATCTCCCTCTGTATATGTGTGTGCAAATTCTGTATCTATTGGCCAAAATCATTTTGAACTGCAATTTAAGAAGATGGCCAACTAACCCTGTGTTTATTGTACAGGTAGAATGATTTTTTTTAATATATTGAGTATTCATTTCTGCCACCTGCCCCAGATGCCCATCATAAGAGTGTAGCAGTTAATCATACACTGATCTCTTTTCCTAAGCCTCAACAAGAAACTAGGGACCACTAAAAACACGCTCCCTTTCATTAAAGAGGAAATTATTGCCATATATTTTTGTAATAACCAATAACATTTCAAATTACTCACATTTATAGCTTGTAATCAAGTTTATGTTTAACCTCTAATCCCCATGAAGTAGGTAATGACTGGTTTGTTAGTTAACCACTCATGGGAAGTTAAAAGCAGTTAACAATCTACCAAACCAGTCATTAACTACTGTAGTGACTGATTTCTCAGGTGTTATTTGCATTATAAACTTCCTTCAATGGTTTGTAACAGAAATATTAATTTGTAAATTAAAAAAAAAAGAGCATATTTCAGTTCCTACGCTGTGACAGACTGAAAAATTTGGTAGTTTCATTTTATTTTGTTTCTCCTCTTGTCTCATTCAGTGATCAGTACATGGTAGAGGAGATGTACTTGCTTCAGTCTTAGACTACATGTATGGATCCTTTCAGAGCAAGAAAATTGACAAGTGTGTTAGTAGGATTAGTTTAGGCAAATGTGGCCAGCCAGGGTTTGAAGCACTCTTGTATGAGATTTGCTGCTGGTAGGTGAATGTCCTCCCTTGGTCGTGCTCAGAGCCTGTAGCAGCAGTGTCATGGCACTGACTATATTGTGATATAAAACGAAGATGATTCAGCATGACATGTGCTTTAATTATGTGTTTCATTTAGCTACTTTTTTGTTCCATATTATAAAGCATACTAATTAAAAGTCAGTGTTTCACAAGTGTCATTTTGTTTCAGAAGGAGTAAGAGCAGGCCTGTTTATTAAGGTAACTTTGGTATCTTACAGAGATTAAAAGTAGAGTCAAGCTAAGAATTTTTATCATTTATCCAGGTTAGCTTTTTTGTTGTTGTTGTTTGAATATGTTAATAATGGATTAGCTAGCTGTTAAATACCTAATTTATTCAGATTAATAGCTTTTTTTTTTTTTTCCAAACTACATCAGTATAGGTTCATACAAGTATCAGACTTTTGCTTATACTAATCAGTGACTTAAGATGGTCATTTTTTGGATCCTGGCCTTTAGAAGGTGTTTGCCACATTCTTTAGACCAGGAGCTCTGAATTTAGGGAAAAGCAGACTCTTGGAGCTTTTGGAAAGCTTTTGGAAGCGTTCAAGCTCCTATATCCATATTTGGTGTACTTTTCATTTTAGCATAAAGAGTATGTTTTTCTCTTTATGTGAGAGAGATCAAAAAGGAAAGGGAAAAAGAAGTGAATGTCTTTCCTCAGATAGTGACATCTAGGACTTCAGTTTGAATAGGGAAAAATTTGAATTATGTTGAAGTTCTCTGTAGGACTCCCATTGAACCCTCATCTTCCTTCCAAAGAGGGGAAAAATCCCCAACTTTGTTGCTTTATATTTGGAATGGAAGGTATCAGCATGAAAGAGTTGAAATGCTCTTTTTCATGCCTTTTTATTGCACTGTTTCTCACTTAACTCCAGGTCTTGGCATTGTTCCCTCTGTTCTGTTTTATATAAAAATCTGACAATTTGGCAGAATATGTGAAAATTTAAAATAACAAAGAATACCTAGCAAACTGAAAGGACTTTTCTAAACGGGACTTTTTATTGTAGTGTTCTACGTGTGAATTAGAAACACGTGGTAAATCCAATCTGGAATTTGAAATTTAATTAGCAGATTTCTTCGTGTCTTCTGTGGGGGTTTGGTTTGTCATTTTGGATACCTTAGTGAAAGGTGATTTACTGGAAAAAGGTTTACAGGGCTAAAACTTGCAGCTTTATGAAATGAAGGATGTGTGTGTGAGCCTTTCCCAGCCAGCCTGTGTTTGTATGGAAGCCCCTGCTTGGAGTCAGTGCCTCCAGGAACCATGTCCATCCAGTTCCTCAAGCTGCTGGAAGGTCCTCAGATGCTTGCAACAAGGATGATAAATGGTGTCTGCTGCAGCTGTATGTTCCATGTGGAGTGGACATCTTCCTGATAGGTACTGGACTGAATCCTCTCATTTCACACAGGTCATCGAACAGCTGTCAGCCAGTAACAGCTTGAGGTCACAACTAGCTTGGCCCACGTTTGAACCAGCGACCTTGAGGTGAAAGGCATTTTCCGGCACCATCAATCCCCTCAGACATCAAGTCCCCCTCATAGGCTTTCCACTGGAACTTCAACCCGATGAATTGTGTCCGTGATTTCATTTAATGTGACACCAGATCTTGTAAGAAAAATACCTCGCCGACTTGTCAATGGAAGCTCTTTGATTTGTATTTAACAATATATAGCCCCACTTTACAAAGCATCGCGTTTTTTATGCCGTGGGTATTCCGTGGGTTAAAGCTGGCCATACTCAAATGGTAGGCTTGCAGTTACAGGCTGATCTACTGTACTGTACGTCCCTTTGGGGAAAAAAAAATGTGAGTTCCAGCCACAGATTATCAGGAAATTCCAGCCCAACTGCAATCGCGTTGCGATAATGCGGTACTTTGTTCCCGAGCAGGTTAAGAACTGATATCCCCATTATGTAGCATAGCATGAAATGAATGTTATTGTTAAGCATAAGGACAGGACGTATTAGAGGTGTCTTTTATTACATAGTCTTCATTATAAAAGAGCAGGCAGTGCTAAAATGTTATCCATCCGATAGGTAGAGGTACATTGTTCTTGTGCTGCTCTCTCTGATTAAGACTAGGATAATGCACAGTTCCTGCCTTTTGTGTCCATCAGGAAGCAAGACAGACAAAGGTAAAATAGATGAACATATGTTGGCAAAAGATTAAAAAGGCCAGTAGTGAAGTCCATTAATAATTCTCATATTTAGGATTTGCTCGGTACTGTACTTAGAGAATCTACACCATTTAATCTCTCTTCAGAAAGACCAGCTGAGAGAACCTTTTTCCTCCTCTGAGTGATAGGCCTAGATTTTCGGAGGCAGCACATTTGTCTGTCAGAGCTCTTGGCTGCTGTCGTGATTTAGTTCCCATCAAATGATGCCGGTGTCCGGTTGATGATATAGCCTTGCTGGATATGGGGAAATTTGTTACCTTTAGCTTTGACAGGAAGATAATTGCTGATGGTTAACAGAACTGTGCAGAATCCATTGGTTTTGCAGCAACACAAGCAATGGAATCGGCCTCAAGAAGTCAGTCTTTTCACATAAACTCCTGTGGAGGCTGCTTCTTCATAAGACAATTTAAAAAAAAATATTTTTTCTGCACCAAGGTGTATCTTTGTACCAGTAGCTTTGGAAGCTTACTGACCTGAGTAGAAACAGCACATTTTGCAACGATGAAGACTTGATGATGTAGCATCTTTCTATTTTTTTCCTTTTTTAATCACACTACTATTTTTTTTAACATATATAGCTGTCAACAGAAGGGAGAGGAGTCAGTGTTTATTCACCTTTGCTAACTGAAAGCAGCCCCTATGCATATTACTTGTTAAATATACATGGTGAAAATTAAAACAGGCCTCAGAATTAGAATGGAATAGAAAAAACTTTAGTCAGTAAATATCAAGTTAATGCAGAAGAGATTTTGAAGTCCACTTAAAATACTAGAAATGATTAAAGGAGTTACCATAAGTTATGGTCGGTGACAGTATTTTGTGATCTCTTATTTTTTGATTTTTTTAGTGAACAAAGGTTTCACTGGACTTTTGTAATGAAACTGTATTTCTTTACAGTATTTAATTGCTATATCAATATTCCTTTTTCCATATTTCTTGGGGGATAAAAACATCCTTTCTGTTTTCCCATGCCTATTTCTCACATCTGGACTGTGAGATACAGAATTACCTAAAAAGCTTCTCCAACTCTTCCTCACCTATATGCCAGTGAAAAATAAACTGGCTTTTAATTGCAGGAGAACGAAATCTCTAAATGGAGTGACCCAGCAATATCACTTCACTTGTCTTATTGGTAGTGTTTTTGAATAGTCCTGGACTTTTAGAATTGTTTAAACAAAGAGGAGGAGAGTTAGACTGGTATTAGTAAATACCACTCTGTTGGAGCTCTTTTTCCAATAGAGGAATTCTGACAAAATTAGGCCATTAGGTTATATAGTGAGGGCTCATCTCAAACAATATATGTAATATATATGCAATATTAAAAAAAAAAAACAACAAACCAAAACTATTGTAATCTGGATTATTCCCCTTTAAAATGTTTGTGCTTGGATTAAGTGAAAATTAGATTCTCCTTCATACCTTCCTTGCCATTCACTTTTCTTTATAACCTAGACTCTGAACATTCTCCACCTACTACCTTCATCACTTTGCTTCAGTTTCCAACTTTTCATCCTTACATGTTTGAGTTTTCTTATTTGTTTTTGCCTCCAAAAGTTGCTTTCCTTAGACATACTTTTCCATCTCCACTCTTCTCCTTCTTTTGGCCAGTGTTCCTGTGTCCTTCCCTCATGGCCATGTGATTCCACCTGCTTGTGAAAATAAGAGCATTTGGGGGATCATTCTCCCTTGGGAATTTAATTAATGTCTATTTTTATACCAGCTCTGAATTACTGTAGGTTTTGTGTAAGCTGGTTGCTGTGATGCTTTAATTTTCCAACAGAGCTATGGTAGGTGTTTGTCACTGCAGTCCAACGTGCAGGAACTGTTTCTTCATTTGAAAATACAGCTCTTTCCCCACACACAAAAAAAAACCCCAAAAAAGCTGCTTTGGTCAGGACTTGGACCTAAGAGTTTGACTTGAAAATTCTGCAACTGACCTGTAGCTCCCATGAATTGCATTAGCTACCTTGTGTAGGGCTGGTTTAGTGGTGGAGAACATGTAGGTTATGATGTGAAGTGATGGGATAAAGAGGATGATTTCACTCAAAAGTGCCATGTGGCAGCAGCTCGAGTTTAATGACTTTTTAAATAGCTTATGGGAAGAAAGGAAACTGTGGTGTATTCTCAGTGAAATGTCACCAAGATCTAAAATTAGAGAAGTTATTCTGAAACACCTTAACCTTTCCCCGGAAAAACAAAGAATGTTTAAATTGCATGTTGTGAGTCAAAGTTTCAGTCCCCTCCCACTGCCCCCTCCCCCACAGCTCTGCAGCATTTTATTTTCTTTACTTGGTTTTACCACTGTATGACCTCGTGTTGTATTTTTTCTGAATGACAATGAAAGTAATTGAAAATATTGATTGGCAGTACAGTTAAGTTGTCAACACAACCATTTAATTTGTCAGGAGGACTTGTTAAATTGTCAAAAATCATATAAAAAAACTCCTTCAGTCACTGATGATATACATTAGAGATGTTCATGAATCAAATGGGCCATTTTTGAGATAAGTGTTGAAGAAAAATTCTTAAATGGCTTTCTCCAGATTTATTTTTTTTTTTAAGGTCAGATTAAAAAAGAATATCCAGTGAATACCTACCTGGCAAACTCATTCAGTGGAGTACCTGGACAGAGCATTGCTTATTTATTTTCCAACAGCAGCTTTACATGCTTGGTATTTGTAACAATATGAATTGAAGTTTGGTGGTCTGCAGCAAGCTTATTTATTTCAGCAGTTTGCTTGGTTTGATATTTGGGTAGTTTGAGCTCAGGTTTTAAATGTAGGCTATGCCATAAAAGACAATGCTATTATTGCTTTATGGACATTATCTCTGGTTTAGGATAAATGTTGCATTTTGTCAGCGTAAAACTGTGCAAAAATTCTCCTTGCACACAATTTGAATCTGTACACTTAATCTCAGATACTGGGAAGGCTTGAGATGTGCTACAGTTAAAAAAAAATGGTATTAATTTCTTTCTCTGCAGTGTCATTTCTTTCTAATATAAAGGTAATTTGAACTCTAGGTGAAATTCTTTTAATTTTTCTTTTAATTTATTTTCTTTTAGGCTGTCTCAGGCAGTTAGTTGCACCGTTCTCGTTGGAATTGCAAATCTGATTTAAAATGCAATTTAGAGGGAAGAGTTCCTACTGACCCTGGGTATTTCTGCAGTTCTTCCTGTAGCTTTCCTTTTCTTGGGGCTGGCAGTACTCCGGAAGATGACAAATGTTCTTGTTTTCCACTGGTTTTGCCAAGCCAACTTGGGGGATTTGGAAAACAAATTCTTCACTTCACCACCCTTACAAGCTGTGGTATTTCCAACGTTAGGTCTCTGCTAAAGGAAAGTTCTTAGCTTTTAGTCCTGCAGGTTCACAAAAAGATTTATTTCATTGCAACTGTATATGAGAAAAGTTTTGGTTTTTTTTTTTTTTTTTAAAGCAGCTACAAAGATTGATAATTTTCTTATACCTAAGAAGTGATGTTGTGATCTTAATTGTAGACAGTCATAAATGAGTTCATGCTCCATATCCTGCTCTTGAGTGAAAAGCATGTGGGTGTTGCTTAGTTTTTTCTGTTGATCAGGATATACTGTATTAAAAGTCTTAAAATGTAAGCAGAAAATTAAATTAAATCTTTTTGAAAGGTTCTACACTTTATCCAGTCAAGAAGCCTGTGTTTGGAGTAACTTCAACAAAAAGAATTACTTCAAATTTTCAGCAGTGTCACTAAACAGAGTTTAACCCAAATACTTTCTTTCTTTTTAATCTATTCAACTGACAGAAATGGAGCTGCAAGGGTTTGGGTTTTTTAATCCCAAGGTGGATTATACAAGCAACAATTTCATCAAAGATTTTTTACAACAAGCCTAGCATTACTGGTTATATCTTATTATTAAGGTAAGCATTCTTCAAAGAACTGTATGATTGGAATCTCTTCCTGATACACAGTGACAAGCTATTTGTTGGCTGCAGTGAGAAGAGTCAAAATGAAAACAAAAATACAAACACACTTTTTCTCCCCCCCCTTGTCTTTATTGATTTACACTTCAGAGCTACAGCCAAAAATAGTGCATCTGTAGAAAATTACCACAGACACTATCAATACAGCATCACTGCACATTTAGAATCACAAGCACTTGACAAATCACAAAGGCAACATTCCATCTCATATTTTGGCAATGCAAGTCGTGAATAGGGAACACAGGGAGAAGGATTTGGGTTTGGTTTTTTTTGCCCCCCCTCCAGGAAGAAGTATTTGTGAACAGGAATGAAAAGCCTGTTAAAGAAATTAATTCCAGTCACTACAGAAAACTCATGCTGGCTCATAGAAGACATCAACACAGATTGCTGGAAACTTTGTGGAATGTTGAGTGGTACCCAGAAGCTACAGCTCTGCTAGGGGTAAAATGATGTCTTCAGCACTTTGTATGCCATGGAGATGGTCACTGCATATCCAACTGCCCAAGACAAACCTCTGCTGGGCTGGGGAAGAGGGATCAGGTATGCCAAAGAGTGCAGGATCCTAGCCCCAGTGAAGATCCTGAAATGCAGCAAGGCTGTGGACAGCTCAGGGCCACTAAGAGCATACAGCAGTCCAATGCCAAAAAATGGGACAATATTTTCAAGGTCATTCAGGTGGCCTCTGGGGAAAGAAGCAAAGTTGGTTTACAGGATTACATTTTGTTGAATAAACCACTTCAAGCCTCATTCTTTTTCAGCATCTTCAGAGCATGCTACTGCTAAGGCTCTAACCCAACTGTTGCCTTCCTCTGCAGTAGCAACTTGATTCAGCTACTGAAATGACTTGGACACCACTCTGGTCTCTCTTGCCACACCCCACATTTGTAAGCTTCTGATCTTCTGGTTTGAGTTTTTCCCTGGGATCTTGGTAATATCTGGGGCTCATCTGAGTGCCCGTGGGTGTGCAGGAATGCAAGGAAAGGCAGGGAAGAAGACAGCTGGTAGTTTCTTGTAGCCTTTCTCAAGTATCAATTAACTGGATGACTGTGACTGCAGCTCACAGCCTAGATGGTCTATTAAGATCCCATAAATACAGTCTGTAGTCTCCATAAAGAAAGTATTAACATCCTATAGGTGAAACACTGCATCAAATCTTCATGAAGTTCAATCATCTTGAAAAGTTTTTTTTTTAGCATCTAACAGGTTTGACAGTTATGCTTTTAGTTCATTTTCTTCACTACTGAGCACTAAAATAGCTGAAAAATGTTTGAAATTTTGAAGGCATAATATAATTTACTAAAAAATGTGTTGAGACTGAACTCCAGATCTTCAAGTACTCGTTCATGCCTCTTCCTAAACCACCCTCCCTGCTCCCTTTAACTCTTTAGATAAATTATACTTTCAAGCCAAATTTACTGACTGAAACAACATCTGAGCCTTACTAATTATGTCAAATTTCACAGCCAACAAGAATCAGAACATGGCACTGTTTTGCAGCTGTTTTCTGAATCCATTTATCATTTTTAGAAGAAACACAACCTCCAGCTTATTTTTTTTCCCCCAAAAGAAGTACCCTGACAAAAATAATGCCTATTCCATATCCATAAACAGAACAAATTCCAGTCTCTTGTATAGAAGAGAAGCCATGCTAAATCCCTGTGGCATTATCTGTTGCCATGAGACAACATCAAGAACCATTGTTGGGAGGAAAATATGGATGGTGCAACTAGAACCAAGCTGTCCTGCTGGGTCTGGAGAAGTCTAAGAACTGTAAAATAGAAATATAGGATTTCATAATGCAGGGTTTTTAAATCTCATCTGTATAAATGGCTCTGGCAGGTGGTTGTCATTTCTCTAACAAGAGTTTGAGTTGAAGGAGCAACAGGTCATAACTTAGTACTGATTTAGTTGTCCTCTTAGAATTTACAAACAAAAAGGAACTACTCCACCAAGGAGTGCTCATTCTTTTAAGACAGCCAGGAATTAAACAACTGACAATTCCCTGAACCACTCAGGGGCAGGGAAGTGAAGTTCAGAGCACCTATATAAACCACTGAGATTAGACTCTTCTTTCTGAGAACTTCCAGAAGAGACATACAGAAATATGTTACCTTTCATGGAATCAGTCATCTCCATTTGCAGGGATGCACTGTTCTGAAATCAGAGCTGATACTTATTTTCAAGATCTTCCCTAATGCTGGTTTAAATGGGAACAGTTCATTCATAGCTTTTGGTGTACAAACACCTACAGCAAATAAACTGTTAGCTTCATTAAGGAATAATAATATGGAAAGCACTCCCTTAGAAGCTTTCCACCTTAGCAGAGGTGTATCAAAAAGCATGTTGAAAGTTCTGAGTTTGTTAACAGAAAACGTGTTCATCCATCAGCTAAATAAAAATAAAGAAGCTGCAACATTTGGCCCTTTGAAACACATCTTGTATCTTGCAAAACAAAATATACACACTGCAAGTTGCCTGCTGCCCTACCATTAGTAGCATTCTTCAGAAGGCTGGTCAATTTCACAGGGAAATTGACCCATCAGCGAGTAACACTGATTCCACCCAGAAAAAAAAAAAGAGAGCAGGCTTTGACTCCTGCTCTCTACAGTTTGCCAGATTAACTTTCTCATTCCAAGTCTGGAGCTCCATGACTTCAATGTAATTTTACTTCTCTCCCCCACTATTACTTCTTTGCAACTACTGTAACTGGAGTTCAAGTTCTGTAGAAAGCTAATTTATGTTTCATGGACACTGCTTCACACTAGATCACCTGACAGTCCTTTTTTATAGTCACATTTCACAGACTCCTCCCCACTTCCCCCCCTGCACACAGGACACTCCACAAGCGTTAGCTGGCATAACCAGACCACGACTGGTCCGTAGGCACCCTGACCATTGAAATGCTTTGTTCATTTGAACTAATTCCTCTATTGGATCATTACCTAAAGCAACACCTAACAGATGGGGTGAAATTAACTCCTTGCTGTGGCCTTGTCCTGCTGTTCCCAGCAGCCCCCCCGGGCATCGTTACCTGCGCGCTCGCTCCACGTCCGGATCAGTCCGCAGGTATTTTTTAGCACTCTCCCCTTTCCCAAAGGAAGCTGTGTCTTCTGGGTTCACAAATGCCTATTCCAAACACAAGCACAGGAGACATTAGAAGCCAAGATGCTTTTCCTAATCAAGGCAGCTTGCTATGCAGTTCATTCTTTTCACTACTGCCTCTGTCACCTCATGTAACTTAGGTTCAATATTGGTCACTGCACTGCTGTTACAGCCCAGTCTGTGTGTAGCTGGCAAGAGGATAAATTAATGGAATGATACATGTATGTAAAGCCTTCTTGGAAGATGGACAAGCACAGCAAACAACTGATACTCAGCCTGCAGTAATGCCAGTGGGCTGAAGGAGCACAGCCCTGGAAGGTAAACTGACTGTCTGTACTGACTAAATCTCTTTTTCCCTATTCTTGATACATTAATTGAAACCCCTTTTGGAACAATTCCTTCTTCAGAAGTCTACACAGCCACAGCACCCTCATTTACAACCTTTCCTCTTTCTCCCTTTCCTCTTAGGTACAAATTTTTCTACTTACATGACCTGTTATTACCTCCAAATAGTGTCAGACACCACTTGAAAACAACATTTAATGCAGTCAGAGTAGACTGCAGTAGCTGTCTCCTTGCCTGTAGTAAAACGTGCATTCTGTGCACTATTCAGGCCATGCAGATGCAGATCAAGAAACCTTTTCATTTTAGGAGAGCCACATGTTTGCTTTCTGAGGGAGCCTTTCTGTGAAACATCCTTGGCCTCAACATTTTGGAGACACCTTAACAGTATCATCAGCAACATTTTACCTTCTCTTGCTCCACCAACTGCTTTCCTCCATTTTTTATCATCATTTTAAGGAGGGTTTATATTAAATGGAAAATAAAATTAGCTTTACTAATTTGCCTGGTTTTAATATTACTGTCCATTGCAAGAAAAAAAAGAAAATCATGGATGTGTGCTTCACTGTACTCAGTCTTCAGCTGTGCCAAAGGCCTAGAGAGATACTAGAAACCAGCAGTAGCTCAGATGCTGTGCTATTAGGACCTCATGAATAACAGAACAGTTCAGCTGGGTTCTCTTGCACCCAGCAGGAACAAAAAGCAGCATTTCAACAAAATGACTGCAACAAAATCCTTGAAGCACACATCACCTTATAGAAGAATTGCCATATGGGGCAAACTCAGGGCTCTTTGAGCCCAGGACCATGTTTCCAGCAGTGACCATGAGTAGATGCCTAGAGAAATCAGGAACAGTGCAAACACCACACAGTGTTTCCCATGAGGACTCTCTCCTAAGCTAGATGCAGCTTCTGCATCATTCAGTAAACCTCAGTGGATCTTTCATATACTTATCTAGCCTACTCATCAATCTATGTTATTTTTCAGCCTACCTCTCACTCTAGAAAAAATAAAATGTTTGCTTTTTATTTAAATATAATGACCTACCTGCAATGGGAAGGCTAAAACTATTAGAGAATGTAAAGAGCTTTAGAATTACTGGATGAAAGTGTTACAGATGCATTAAAAAAACAATCAACACACACAAAAAAACCCCACTTCTGACCCTACTAGTTTTTTATTCATGTAACACTGCTCCATATCACATTATTTTCTTTATGAATTGGGTACCCTGGACACCAGCTTTCTCCAGAAGACAGAATTACAGTTATGACAAACTCTTAAGAATACAGAAATGGGGTTTGGCACCAGGACTATCATCAGAAAAGGGAGAAGGAAGGAAAAGGCCAGCACTAGTATTTGAAAGCTGAAAAGAAACACCTGTGATAGCTCTGTATTTCACTAGAAATATCTATTCTACCAGAGAGTATTCCAAATTCCTCACCTTTCTGGTGATTCTGAAGTATGCTGTTATAAGACTCATCAACATCATTTTCAGAAGAATAATAGTTGCATAAGTAGCATAGGCTTGGAAGGCTTCATTGCTAAGCAAGTTGGTCACTTTAGCCATTTCTCCACTTCACTGATGACCTGTAAAAAACATAAAAATTAGTCTAACATCACAGCAATCCAAATTCTGACAACAAAGTTGTCAAAACAGACTTTTGGTTTTTTAATCCAAAATGCAATGACAGCACAATTTTGTCACTGTGAAAAGTTTCTTTCCAAACAAAATGATTGTTCTTCAGTTTAGTTTCACTATGTCATACTTTGAGGAAACAGATGATCATTTAACATTTGGCTTCCATTATATCTGCTTATTACTGTCAAAAAATAAACCAGCAAAATATTGAATATCATTGCAGAAACAAAGTTTAGTCACAGAAATTAGTACACTTGCAAAATTATACAAGGAGTCAGGCCAATTTTAGACCAATTCATTTGCTCTGGTGACCCTTATAAGCAGTTACCAGGACAGTGTGGTGAGATACTGTGCATAATGTAGTGCTTAAAGAGGAATATTATTAGTATTACCCTTTTTTTTTTATGTTTTTTGGGTAAAGTGACACAATTATAATTGCACTTCAGCTTTCAAACTAACCAGTTTCTTCCCACTCAGCAATAACTTGTGATCAAACTGAGTTAAACATGCATTTTTCTCCTTTTGAGACCTTGTTCTTGAAAATTGCTTTTAGCATGATTCACGGGCAAAGATTAAGTTGTAATGACAAAAAAGCAGAGAACTATTTATGCTTTTATCATGGGAGGTTTAAGCTAATGAACTTGCTTTCCAATGAGACCACAGCAAACCCACAATCCTATGGAGGTGGTACCTTTTAGCAATGCAAAAAAGTTAAGAATATGATGAGGACTGAAAGCTTGGAAAATGAAAAGCATCCCTTTGCACATTCCATTTGTGCTCTGCATGGATCAGGGCTTTTGCCCCACCAAGAGCTTTAATCATGCACTTGGTGAGCTGGAATCCATAACACCAGTGTGTCACTCATGAACTAAATCAATGTACTTTTTGTTAAAATTATACCATAGGAAATAATGGTTAACAGTAATAGTAGCAAAAAAAAGTTAATACTACTATTTGATTACAGCTCTAACAATCATCTTGCTTTCAGCACAAAGTCACTGCCAGCTACAGCTGAACAAGAGAAACTGAGGAGCCAAGAGCAGCAGACTGGCTCTGAAGGCACATTCTTGGTGAGGTGAGCAGGATGAAGGTAAGCAGCTATTTGCTCACTAAGACAAATCTAGGCTTCCCTGGACTTGTCTGACTGTGATGATGGGATTTTACCACCTCTTTTATCCTAAACAATGCTCAGGTCACCAGGCCAAGCACCGAGTCTAAGGGATACAAGAAATTCAGCATAACCCTCCTGTCCCATCTTCTCTCACGTTCCAGCACAGCAGTTCTCACACCACCAGAGATTCAGCAGAGGTTTTTCTCAGCAGTGAATAGAAACTGCCATTCTTAACTCTAGATCACAGCAGAAAGTGTGCAGTTTCACACCACAAAAAGTAAATCCATGGCATCTGAGCATGTTCCCCTCCTGGATTTTAAAGCTACGCTGAAAATACATCCAAGAACTATCCAAAGTCCTGAGAAACTCTTCAGCTACGTCTCTCCTCCCACTACAACTACACCACACTGATCTATTTCCCTGCTTCTCCACACAGTAAAAGAGCAAGGGGCTTACAAGGTAACGAAGTTAACCAGCCCTACCTGCAAGGCAATAGAATGCTCCCCTATGGTGCAAACGGACAACCTGAGCCTGGTGCAGATCCCATGTGAAGAAGGATCTCAAGAGCCAGGGGGTGAAGCCAAGGCCAGCAGCACCGCGGGTGGCTCTGTCCCAACGCTGCCTGGCGCTCCAGCTCTCACCAGCCGGGCTGCCTTTTCTGTTCTGCCTGGTAAAACGCTGCTTCGATTCGAGGAGCACCGAAGCTGCTGCTTATTCGGCCGGCGAGGCACCTGCGCCACAAACTCCGGCCTCGACACCCGCAGCTCCGCCCGGCCCTCGCACGCTGCGCCTGCACTTTCAGCAGCCCCCGGGGACCCGCACGACACAAAAGCCCCGGCCCAGGCCCCGCGGGGAGTCCCGGGGAGCTGCCCCGCCGACAGCCACGGGCACCAGGACGCCCCCGCTCCGCCCGCCACCGCCGCTTGCGCGGGAAGACAAGTTTCAGCGCCCCGAGGGAAAACCCCGCTGCCTTCAGCGTTCCCCGCACCCCACGGAGGGTTTCCCTGCCCGGAAAGCGGCGGGAGATGGGCCGGGAAGGTGTGCGAGAGCCAACGGGACCTTCATCTCCCTCACGGCAACGGGAGCCGCCGTGGCGCGGCAGCCACCTGCCCACCCACCTCAGCCGCGTCCCCCGGCCGGCCCGAGCACCGCTGAGTCTCGCTGCTCCCGGCCCGACTCGGTGCTTCCGCCTGGCCCCGGGCCCGGCCCTGCCCCGCCTGGCCTCTGCCTTGCCCCGCCTGGCCTCGCCTCCTCGGGCGCGGGGGCGGGTCGCGGAACCGCTGTGCCCTCAGGGGCCGCCGCGGCCTCCGGGGCTGGTGCGGTGCCGGGCACAGAGCTGCTTGGTGCTCGCTGGCTCACGCGGGAAAGACCCAGAGCCTGGCAAATGCTATCGAGGAGAAGCAGAACCAGGGAAAGCAACCAAGCGACGAAAATCCCTCGTGTCTTCGAAACACCTGGACTTTGAGAGGCGGGGCGAACCAAGTTTGTGACCCAGGCCAGGCTTGGTTGGAGACACAACCCTGTCCAGCGATTGTGCAAGGTCCCTGGTGGGCTCAAAGCTTACCTGAAAAACTATCTAAAGTGTCTAAAGTTTCAGTACTTTGAGTCCCCACGTTGTCTTCGTGGATCTGAACTTTTACCCAAGGCTAGAAATCTCAAAATGCTTGCACTGCTGAGCCATCAGGGCTCTTCCAATCAACATACATCGTGTTGCTTTGCAACGTGTAATGGAAAATAAAGGGACTTCAGTGCTAGCCACGGACTTCTACCAGTGTGCTGGGGTGTGATAAATGGAGGAAATCTGGTCCCTGAGCTTCCCACTGCTTCTTCAGAGAAAATTATGCTATTCCCACAGCACTCTTCCTCATAAGAAGAGCAGTGCTTGTGACTGAGCAGCTCGTGGTAAGACTGCAGAAGATACAGGTAAATGTCCTCAGGTGCCTAGTAAAGATTTCAGAAAATAATCCTAAAGATGTGCACAAAATCAGAAAAGGATACCATTTCCAAAGCTGCACTGTTAGGGAAAAAACTAATCTTAGGTGCATATATTCCACGTTCATTGACATTCCTTCTGTGCTTTATGTCATGTTAAATACCTGTGTGTGAACACCTTTGTGACTCTTATTAATCATCAAACACAGCAAAACTCATTTGAGCAAGGACTGTAGTTTCAGAACTGTTTTCAAACGATGCTGGAAGTTGGGTTCAACAACCTTTGTTCTTGCTAAGGACACAGCAGGTAGCATTTCCACTATACAACTCACATGAGCATGGATCCATCCCAGGGAATGGATTTATTTGGGAGAAGGAAAAAAAAAAAACCAAAAAACATTTCTGCATAATTTCAAGGTAAGAATTGTACCTTCATAAAATTTTTATGCAACACCTAAAAAATAATATATCCAAATCACATAGTTTAATTAGTGTGATTGAAATAAAACTATAATTATTTTCTATTGCCATCTTTTTTATTGTTGTTGGTTTTGTTTGACATTCTAATCCTTATCTGAAGCCAGTTTAGAATAAAATGGAAAGGAGAAAAATTAAGAAGAGGAAGGTGAAGGGAAAGGAGAAATGAAGGAAAATTTAAAAAGGAAATAAAATTAAGGAAAATGGAAAAATATGTAAGAAAAAAGGAAAAGGAAAAAAAATGAAAGAAGGGGATGAGGAATGGAGAAGGAAAAGAGAAGCCAGTATTACTTGCAAACCCCAAATCACTTGATAGTGGGAAGGAGTATAAGTAAGAGTGCAAAACCAGAAGCATAGTCAGGAAAGCAGCAGTGAACCTGTGCTCAAGGTCTATTTTCACCTCAAAGTTCAGTAGCAGCATAAAGTGCCTGTAGAACATTAGAAAACTGCTGTAATCTAAGTGAGGTTAGATACATAACTGTGGTGATAGTTGCTCCTGTGGGGCCCATTCTCTCTGTCCTTACTGATGTGAATTGTCCCTTTGATGCTAATAGGATTACTCTTGTAAATCAGGGATGCCATAGCAGCCCGATGGCCAGGGTTATACTGATCATGAAGGGCTTGATCTTGCAAACCTCACTCATGTGAGCAAACTTTGCTCATGACAATTTCCCCATTGACTTGAAGAACTATCCATATAGCCAGAGACAGTAAAATCAGGACTCAAATTCAGGGTCAGCATAAAAGTAGGAATGCAAGAGTTTTTCATTTAAGCTCCAGCAAGGAATAGATGCTCCCCAAGAAGGCCAGATAAGTACAATCATTCTCTTTTGACTGCAGGGAAGGCAAGGAAGGAACATGTATTGATCAGCCTTGTTCCATCCTGTCTGCTTCTCTGACTCCATTATTTCACCATAATTAGAGTGGCAAAGAAGGTACCAACAATACATTTTCACCACACCTGAAGCTTTTGTTCATCACCCTCTTGCTGATATAAATTAGTTGTTTCCTCAAATAGGTCTTCTGTAAAATCAATAAATTATGCCTCCTGCATTAAACAAACTGGTACTTGACAGAGTTAAACAAATCAAGAACAGTAACACTCAGTCCATGTTTTAACTCAAAATCTGAAACACTGTTTAAATGCCAGAAAGGAAGTGTTACTAAAATGTTTTGTGTAACAGACCAGAGTCAGGTTTTCTGCTGCTCCATGAAAACCCTCTGGTTGGAAAACACTTTTGCTCCATCAGATGTTGACGTCTGTGTAATTTTGCTGTGATTCACATGCTCATGCTTCAGGAGATGTCACACTGCTGCCTGGTTGCTTTGGGGAACTGCTTCAAAAATGGCCACAAAGGATCTTTCTTCAGTTAGGAACACTTTCTGCTGGGTAGAGTTCAGTGAAGGCTTCTCTGGAGTAAGCTGCCTTGTGGTTGTGCTTCTAATGCCTAAAGACCTGTGTCCATCTATCCACCTCTTTTATTCATGGCACTGTTGGAAGGATAGCAGTAGTGGACTTTGGGGTTGTTTTTTTTGTTTAGAATTCTTATTTATGAGATGGAAACAATAGTGTTCATAATTCACAGAGTATTCAAAAACCCCATGAAAGTCATTTACTGGTCATTTAAAGAGACAATAGGTAAGGTTATCCTTTAGAGTTGCTTTCTGCCTTCCACCCAGTGACACCATGGCTACAAGGAACATGCAAGACAGGGATCAAAAGTCAACAGGTGGACATTCTATAATATTCCAACAGATCAAAAGTGTCTGTAGACTGTTGTCCTACACAGCTTGATGTCCCAGTTGAGGAACAACTCAGAAAGGGATTGGTGGGCATATAAACAAACCTATAGGCAAACCTCCTCAGCAGGTCTATATATAGTATATGAGCACATCATGGACCAGTTTGGCCTTGACTGCTCTTCCACTGCATATGAACACTGCAGCTTCTGAAAGCCTGCAGCACAGAAATGCCTTTGCAGCTGACTGTAATGCATATGTATTTAAAGCCCCAAGCTGTACTGAAGGGAAAAAGGCATTAACCTCAGTTTTTGGGGTGCTATTCCATCTGTACAATTGTTTTTATTAGCAAAGAAATTATATTGTATATCATTAAAGGCCACCAAAGAGTCAATATAATTATAATTCTCAGATGTGACAGTAAAACAGATTTTGCAGACACCACAGTAAGAGACTTTTAAACTAATCCAGTGAGAAGAGTTATTTGTTAAGCATTATTAAATACAGCTTGGAGAACAAAATCTGATCCTTTAGAATAACACTGAAGTAGCAGAAAGAGAAAAATATTCATTATAAAAGCAGAAAGATTATCAATGTTCACTTCACAGACTGAACAAAGTATAGAGAGCAAAATGATTTTTAAGACATTGAAGTTTTAATCATTAATAGAAGAGCCCAATAGGATTTCCTTGTTATTGTACTACTGCTCTGCTCTAGAGGGACAAGGAAATGACAAAGCTGGAGACCAAACTGTGAGGTTTCTTGCTACACTGCCACTCCAAATGCACACAGAAGGCTTACAAACAATTTGTGTGAGCTGATAAAAAGTATCTAGCAAGTTCTCTCTCTGCAGACAAGAGATTCCTGGAAGTAAATCAACAAAGTTAACTTTGAAAGTGCTCCACAATCATCCACAATCATCATGAGGTTTTCACACTCATGTTGGTGTAGGTATTTATTTAAGGCACTGAGAGACCTGGGCCCTGTGGGTCAAAGCAAGTTCAATTTTTTCACCAGGGGACTAAACCACTCTATAATGGTCTGAACCTTTGATCACTGTTAATCTTAACTGAATTCCTATCACAGTTGAATGTCAGGAGGCTAAATGATGCTGTGATTCATTAGTAGTAATCTAAAACTGGAGCTTCTACCACTTTATTTGTATATATATCATGGATGGGATGTGAACCATGTTCTGGATCAGCTTCTGCCTGGCAGTCTGGAGATGCTTATGAGAGATGAAGGCAAGTCAAGAGAGGTGCACTCTCACAGAGGCAATTATTTTTGAGGACTAGCCATCTGAAAGAAAGAACTTAAGTGTTCCATGATATTGCTTAGTAGTAATCAGCTGTCCTGCCAACTGGATGTCTCTTTTCACCCTGCAGGAAATGAAGGCTGGAGAGTCCTACCTTCAGCAATTCAGCTGTCTCCAACTCTCCAGAAGTGGTGTCATAAATGCAAAGTGAGTACATTCTTCTGAGTGAAAAAAGAGTGCCCAAAGTGTGCTCTCATGGGAGTTAAATCTGTGTTTGAGTTGTTCTTGTGTAAGGGTCTGAGAGGCCAACTGTGTAGTCAATGTCAGCCAAACATCACTGTTTAAAAAAAATCAATTATCTGCAATTACAGGGTCTACTCCAACTGTACTTTTGTTGGTGTGCAAAAACTTCCCAGGTAGCATAGCTGTTTTTATTAGCAACAATCCCATTCCCCAGCTCTGTCTACAGAGCCAAGTTTAGAGTCAGCAAAATTACTTGGAACCAGCACATTTAATCCCCAACAGGCCAAGCAACCACAATTAAACTGTATTACCATACATTAGGCTTTAAAGGGGTTCCTTTACTGCAGTATAGAAAAAGCTGTAAGGAGAGAGAGAAAGAGGGATAAGAGAAGACAAACATTTCACACTTAATGGGTTAAAGTCCTCCCTGTTGTAAGTTCATTGACTTCAGTTGGCTAGGGATGACTACAGACAATTCAATATTTAACAATCAGCAACTTTTGCTTAGTTGGCAAGAAAAAGAACAACTGACAGTCTGGACCTTTCCCTGAGCTCTTTCTGTCTTCCTCAATCTTCCCACTCTGCAGGGCTGGCTGGTGGGCATTTGCTGCTGTGGTGCAAGATTACTCCTTGTGATTTTATGGTGCAGCAGTAGACTTGAATGGTCACCTGAGACAATTATTCAGATACTGCATTGTGCAGTAAGATTGCTTTTGAACAGCTGTGGAAATACTTAGTAGAGACACACTCCCTAAAGCCTGGGGATGGGAAATAAAAACAAACAAACCACAGCAGCAAGACAAGAATCTGCATCTTACTCTGTCTTTTAACTTGTAAAAAAAAAAAAAAAAAAAAAAAAAAAGAGGAGTGTAAGCAATTAAGAAGTTAATTGGGACAGGGGCCATTTTTCATTTAGTGGTCCAGTAATAACAGGCTACAAATTTATATTCAGTCACTACCCAAACACAAATCCTCTTTGGGCAGATTTCTGCCCCACTGTATGGTAATTTGCCAGGCAATTTTCATTAAAAAAGATAAAGAGATGATAAGATAGGATGGTAATTATTCTCTTCAGTAGTAATGATGTTCTTTGGTGCAATCCCATTTACAAAGAACATCACAGGATCCTATGTTCCTCTGGTAGAAATGGGCAATGTTCTTTGTCATAGCTTCAACCTTGCCATTCTTTTTTTTTTTCTCCCCAAGCCATGATAACCAGAGTTCCTCTGTCACAATCTGTTGCAACTAATTAATTACCCTGTCATTGCAATTCTAAGTAGTCCTGGTGAAACTCTTTGGCTGATACAACACTGTGGCTTAGCTTGGTGCTCTATGTTGGTTTAAGTCTCACTGTACAAAGGGATATTCAGCTGCACTGTCTACTTAGATTGAGTAAAGAGTGCTTAGAAACATGTAACATTTTATGGAATCTTTTAATAGCTATCTGGTCATAAAATCCTGCCTCTAGCTCTGCACTCAGGAGGATTTGGCAGTATAGCAGGGAGAGAGAAGTACTCTTGTTCAGTTTGATCTCTGAGAAGGATCCCTACTTCTTTTTTAATGCAGGTGGTGGGGCTCAGTAGGCTCTGCCAACCTGCTCCTCTGCTGCATCATAACCACTTTTCTCTTAAGACACAGTTTGAGCATCTCCTTAGCATTTTCTCCCAGGATTACCCTGCAGGCAAAGTCAAGCTGGGACAATGTTTGGTATTAAATGCAGCGTGTGATATGTTGGGAATTTAGTGGCTGAAAGACTGCTTGTTCACTTTTTACTGATGTGTGCTTCAGTGAAGTTGCTCTTGATTTATAGCTGGATAAGCAACATCAGAATCAGACCCTTGCTGCTCATTTCTGTGGGAACAGGAGTGGGCCTTACATGCTCCTGTGCTCATTATATACCTCAGTATCAAGTCTCACAGCTTTGATTCATAGAGTTCTCTTTAATTTGTACATGCAGGCTTCCAGACTAGATCACACAGCAGCAGGATAACAATCCTCAGGAGAGCATTTCAGTTTGAGAAATTCATGAAGAGGGTGACTTTGCTACTTACTTTCAATGACACTTGTGGAATAGGAAAGAGAAGAAGGGAATGGAATTGCCAGCCTGTTTCAAAATGTATGCTCTGTTATACAGCAGGTGACAAATAGCATCCTCAATAACATAGTTCTGGTAGCTGTGAGAGTTTTTGTGGGGCTGTTGTTTTTTCCCCACTGCAATCTGTCTTTTCACATTTAGGGGAAGTTTTTCTTACCTGTGTGCACTGCTCTGAAATACTCCTGTGTGCCCTTCTGCAGACAAGGTATGCACAGCCCTTGCCTGGGGTGGAGGTAAGCAGGAGGAACAAAGCCTCTTTCTGCCATACAGCAGGGAAAGACCTTGAATTCACCCCTTCCTCCTCTCATCTCCAGCACTCTGACCAGGAGTGTTGAAATCAGAGCAGGAGAGAAGTCATCCCCTTGTGAAATGGTACAGATCTAGGGCAGGGCACTTCCTCATGGACCAAAACCAGATTTCTTTCTGCTGCTTTTCCAAGCCCTGAAAAATTCTGTGTGCCTCCTTACATGGGAAGGATTGCAAAGCAGTAACATTACCTACTTTTTTTTTTTCCAGTAGGAATAGAGATACTCTCCTGTTGGCTAGACATTTTACTATATATTTTAATATAATAAAAAGTACTTCCTTGACACTAGCTATAGTGAATCATCAATGTAGGTATAAAGTGTAATTTCTTAATACATATACATTCAGGAGCTTTTCAGCAAGAGAGGATGTGACAGTGGTCCTAAAAGAAAAATAATCAGCTTTCTGCTTTGAGGACAGAAAGATTTTGCCCCTTTCCATGGAAGATCAGCATCCCAGCCTAGAAGCTACACTAAGAGTACAGGGAACTGAGCTCCCAGTGCTCTTCACCTCATCCCAGTTTCCACAGTGCATATTTACAAAGCACAGTATTGGCCTCTCATGGTAGCATGAACTGTACAAGAAAAAAATTACTTTCTTGTGAAGTTGAGTAGGGGGCTTTGGTGTGACTGCATGTTGAAAAGAGCTGGAGAAATGTGATGGACTGTATCCTAAGAACAGAGCAAAGCAAAGGGAGCTGACATCCCTGTCATATATCACATTGCCCTGGCAAAAGTGTCTCACAGTATGCAGATAGTGACCTGGAATTTTAGGTACAGTGAAGTAAAGAAGCCACAAGAAACTACAAGCTCAGGATCTGTATATTATGAGGATGCATGGAAGACAAAAGTGAAATGAATTCCAGAGACCCATGGTCTTAATGCCATTGGGAGGTGTCTTTTAAATGCACTCAGGTAAGGGATGTTGTGTATGTTTAAGAGAAGGGGAAAGTGTAATAATGTTGCTCCACTATTTTTAGTGATATTGTATGAGTGCTTTTCCATCACCCATGTTTGGGTGGATATAGAGAGAGAGACCCAGGTGCTCATGCATCTTGATTTCAGAATTAGTTCCTTTGCTTTGATGGGGCTTCATTCCATTCTCACTGCTTCTTCTTTTAAAGGGGTTGTTTAGTTTGTGATGCATTTCATTTCACATGTGCACTCCCATTGTTTGTGGGAGTATGCTTGAAAATCGTGCTTTTACTAATAGAAAATAGTTAGATGTGTGCACAACCAATCATTTGCTGCCTTGCTGAGAAATTAATCTGTTAGTTTCATCAGGTGATTCTACTGACAACAATTGCCAAAAAGTCCTTCAACAGAGTCATACTCATGCCTATTCTATATTTTCTTCCTGCAACATTATAGCCCCTCTGAGCTCAGAGAAATCATCTAGTAAACAGATTTCTAGCAGGAATTTTTCAAAGCCCTTCTTTAACCCTTTTAAGGGACTTTATACATGCAGTATTTGTATGTTTTATGATGCACTGTTCAGACTCAGTGTGGGGTCATGAAGAACAATGATCTTGCTCAGCTGTGGAGCACTGTACAGACAGGCACACTGAAGCCAGTTGTGCAGTCATTCGTGAGACACAAACAAACACAAGTTGATTCAATAATCATAACATGACCCATATGGGCCAAGTTCAATCTGGAATGCTTTGTACTGAGTAAAGAGTTACCTGATGAATGAGGTAACTAAATCTGAGGTGGGGCAGGCAAATGGCAATCTTCCTAGAAGGGCAGGTAACAGCCACTCACCCCCTCCTTGTTCCAAGGACAGGAATAGAAAAGCTTCTAACACCCACCTGAACAATGACCTGAATGAACTACACGAAGGGGTGGGAGAATAAGCAGTCAAAGACAACTCAGTGCTTAGATCCTCCTGTGAAGCCTGACAAAAATGCTGCTGCAACAGTCACATACTGTCACTTGCTGGGAAGTGAACTAAGATCCTGAACTTGTTTCAACAGCCAACTGAACAATTAATTGTCAAATGAGGAATTTTGGTCACTAACCATTCTGACATTATGATAGCAGGGAGGAAGATTTGATGCTCCACTTTTATGGACTTCATCAACATCTCTCTGTGCCTTTGACCTTTCAGATTGTGATCCAAAGTCAACGAAAAGCCCAGCCACTTTAGACCTTGTGTTCAGTAAATATTAAATAGCTTTTTCCAGAAAACTTTTTATTTAAAGTCAATAAAGTTCAAGTCCCTGAAGCATACACAGCCCTCCTAGCTTCAGGTCCACTGGACTTTAGTGACCTACAAACAACTGTCCCACCTCAGCAGCTGTGTTGAAACCAGTTGCTGGGTGTTGAAACCAGTTGCTGAGTACCACACCCAGCTGTTCACACAGTGTTTTATCACAAGCATCTGTTACAGTAATTCAACAAAATTTATGGTGTAATAAGGTGGATTGGGAAGTGGCTGAAGGACAGATCTCAGAGAGTTGTGGTCAGTGGAGCAGAGTCTG
>JAOEGS010018186.1:46895-53711 GCA_025447755.1 Corythornis vintsioides | reverse complement strand
TTTCCTTTTTTTTTTTTTTTTTTTTTTTCCCTGCCAAACCCTTGGCCTTTAATTTAGTTCTAAAGGGATTTTAAGTACCTGGCAAAAAAACCCCAAAGTAGTCCTAGAGTGTGGAGTTTTACATGTCTGTGATAGATTGCAGATTTGCACTTTCTGTAAGTACTTTGGAATATAATGCACAGCATGGGTATGTGCACACAAGAAATGATTACAACTTTCTTTGACTAGAATGTTTTCCCTTTTTGTTCTAGGCCTGTAATCTAGTTTGTGAAAACACTAGTATTTAAAAAGTATTTACAGCTGCAACTCATTTTTAATAAAACGGGAACTGTTCAAACCTGAAACTGATTTTTCTGAGCAATCATTCTTCACTGTGAAGAGCCATTATGAGGAAAGCAGAGATCAGATGGTCTGCAGCTGGATTTAGGGAGGTGGAAGAGTGGTAAATAAATAAATAAACAAGCCCAAAGCCCAGCGGTGGGGTTTAGGGAATAGTTAGCAATAATAGCTTTTCTTAGGTCAGAGAATTTCAACCTTATCACATGAGTGTGTTAAATAACTTTCTGAAATACGGTTTTTGCCTTTTGAGGCTTCAAAAAAAAAGTCTCCTCCTGCCTTCCCCAGTGTAGCAAAGCAAAGTGTTCTCACTGTGACACCCCATGCCCACCCTGCCCTCCTCTACAGGCATTGAAAAAACACTACTGTTTCATAAATACAGTTGTCAATGTACCTTAATTTATCAAAAATCATTTAAGAAAAAAGCTTGCATGTTTTATAAGCATGTTATATTAGCCATGTGTTCGTTACATGGGAGATTTTACATTTTAATTATGATTTGTGATGTCCAAATTATAGGTCGGTGTGTGTGCCTTGGCTTTCTCATCTATCAGTTCGTTTGAGCTGTAATATTACTTTCTTCTAATAAAATTTTAAGCTCATCAAGTCAGGACAGGAAAATTGTCCATGGATTGGTCTCCTACTGAGCTCCAAGTATTAAGAGGGGGGTCAAGTGTCTTCAGAATTGCTCATTCTGCTTGCAGGGTGCAGAGGAGTTTTGTGCCAGGGTAAGAGAAGTAGCTCTAACCTGAATGCTGGAGAATCCTGACCTTAATTGTTCAGGACAGGGACAATGAATCTTGATCCTGGGAACAGTCTTAGCTATTCTGGGAAACGGAGTCATCTCAAAGTATGACAGTTTGGCTATTACTGATTAGACATGTTTCAGATGAGATTTCCAGGGATCAGTGATTAACATACACCATCTACAAGTCATCTTCTGTGGGGAGCTTGGTTGTCTCAAATCCTTCTTAAGTTACTGCTTGCTTATTTAACTATTGGAATGATGCTGGTACAAAAGCTTGGATTTTTTCTTTTTTTCCTTTTTTTTTTTTTTTCTTCTTCTCTCCAAGTGGGTAGGCATACCAAATTACTTATGGAAAAGCTAATACAGCTAAAGATATTACACAGTAGAGTATGCTGACTAACATTCTCCTGGGAAGTGCTTTCACTAGAACACACCATAAATCTGTTATTTATGAGAGGAGCTCTCTCTTTCCCTAAAGGTGCAATTTCTTTACTCTTGCCCCCAAAAAAACCAAAACCAACCAACCAAAAAAACCCCCAGTCCTTATTTCTGTAAATATTTTAGGCTAGGCAGATTCTGACTTTTCAGTGCTTTGAAGGAAAATGTCATAAAACTTTTATGTGGTAGTATGGGAGAGTGAAAACTATTGGAGGTCTTCTGGAAGAAATGGGTGTTTCCATCTATTCCTGGAATTCCCAATAAGCTTCAAAAGCAAATTGTTGAATGAAACACATGTATTTAGTAAGACACTTGGACTAATGGTATTCTTTGGAGGATATCCCTTCCTTTTATTGCTGGATGCAACAGGCCCTCTTGAACATAGTAGACCTGCAGAATATTTTCTGATAACTATTCTTGCACATTGCAGGTGTGCAATACTTTGTTAAAGGGATGTTGAGAAAGTGATCTCAGTACTGCTGGAACTCTAAAAAATGTTGGAGAGGAAATTATACTCATTTGGCCTTTGTAGTAAATTCCTGGTTTTTTATGTTGTTGTCTTGTTTTGGGTTTTTTTTGCCTCAACTTTATGGTCTCGAGCTGAATTGCTACACATGATTGAGTACACACCAATTGTAAATGGGGCAGATAAATATTGTATACTAACCCGAGCAGCATAGCCTTTCAGGCTACTAAAATTGCAAGTTTTCTTCTTGTTCTTTTAGTAACCAGAGAAGCTGACTTGGCTCAGAACAATGTATCCTATTGAAAAAAAATCTTCTAGTGTATGTTCCACTCTTCTGTACTCTCACAAGCATTCTTAATGGACAAAATGTCTTTGTCCTCTATATACTTATATATAAAGCCAACATGTCTTTGTGAGTACACTGTAAGCGTTTTAGAAGTACTGAATTTTATTTAACACTTTACATTTGGGGATTCTGACTGATCAATCCTTTTATCCAGGCCTGGTATGTTCTACTTACTATGTAAATATGAAGGTGGGCTCTTGCTTAATAAAAATATGGCCTAAACTTTATTTGAGGGTGAACTTCTACCACTGTGACAGGCTTATCTTTGACAAATCTTTTTGTTTCTCGTGCCCCAGTTTCCTGTGTTTATAACACAGAAAAAAACCTTGTATGTGTTGAGAGTTTAGTATACTGTGCTGACATGTATGTAGGTCAGGGGCTTGTTGTTTGGCCCATTGTTGTTGGGGTTTGGCCTCTTAGAGGAACCATGGCCTTGCTCTTGGACTGTAATGCAATAGGCTGATGCCTGTAAAGAGCTTTTTGTCTTTAAGGAACCTAGACAGTCTTCACAGCAGGTAAAGAGCTGAAAGCAGCTGTCAGAGTAACAAATTAGTATTTGTCTATGTGTTTATACCCGTGGTTAAAGAAGAAATTAAAAATTTTGTATAGTTGTTTGTAAACCTCATGAGAAAAAATACTGGACGAATAGCTTTCTAATGTGCAAGACCTTGCACTCTTGGGTTTATTTCTGAAGGACTGATCCATCGTGCCATCCAAAAATAATAGTTAAGTGAAATGACACAATAAATGTGAACTCTTAGCTAATTGCTATTTCTCTCATCATTGCTATTTGCTGAAGTTCATCAGTTACTATTTGTGTTGTCATTCTTCTAGGGCTATGGGATAAAAGTAGACATCCAGCTGTCTCTTCCATCCTTTCTTTCAAAATAAGTACTGCATTTTACAATGTGTCCTGTATTTTTGCATTAACTACTCATGCAGGTGCTGGTTATAACCTTTGGGGGGAAAAAAAGTAGGTTCCATCAAAGTATGGAACTAAGGCTTCCTTACTTGTGACTGTCGTTTTCTGAAGAGCAGACTCTATTCTGTTTTTTGCTTTGCTGTGGAATGTCTGGCACCTACTAGCCTGTAACTGTCAAAAACTGAGGAATCAGTGATAGTGACTCACACTTGGTCCTTTAATGCCTACCTACACCCAGAAGTGAGTTTAAAACTTCTTCCATCTCCTTTTGGTATGATCTTCAACGAAACCCAGCTAAAAGACATCCCTCACACCCATCCTAACTCCGCAGTCTTTGAACCCAGGACTTGGTGACAAAACAGTACTGCATTAATTCTTGCACCATTTAGTCTCCTTATCTAAGAGCACAGGCTTCTCCTTTGTAACTAGCAACAATGAAGGGTGCCTTTAAGAAATCTCCAGTGAGCATCGAGGCATTACAGATTAGGTCAGTAGAACTGCTGCTAGGTTGAGCATGATGGATGAGTGGGAGAATGAGTTTCTGCTGCACGGTATTGTGAAATCTTTTCATTGTCACCAACGGGCCTATGAGGGGCTGATGAATGAGGGAGCAAGTGTCAGAAACGCCCTTCCTTGCCCTGGTACACTTTTAATATCTCCCAGAGCTACAGGATGAGTATTGATAAAAGTAAAGTTTAAAAATAACCATGGAGTGATAGGTAGCAATGATTTAAGGAGAAAGCAGCAATGGGGTTAGAGAGGGTTCATTTTCTAAAAATGCACAGAAGAGAGGAAGCTGAACTGTGTGGATTGGAGAAGGAGCAGGAGGCTTTTTATAAGAAGCTAATGTGATGAGGATGATGAGTTCCTTGATGGATGAGATACTTCCATCTGGTTGCAGTATAAGTAATAAATAGCTGTGCTCACGTTTGACCTCTCCCACTTACCAGGCACATCTTTGTGTTTTGGGATATCCAGGAGGCAACTGTCCATTACAGTCGGGGAAGGGAGACAGTGTGACCAACATACAGAGCCTGGGAGGCTGAGAGGTTTGCATGTAGGGCAAGGGAAAATGGTGTCAAAATTGTGTTAAGTGAGCAAGAGAGAAATTGTTCCGTTGCTTCCTGAGTGGTGTCATTTTAGAACAGGAGATAGAATTGAAACTGCTGCACAAAAACCTTGTAAGATTATTGGTTTTGTTCTGGATTTGTTAATGAGGATATTTTTTGCCCTGACTTCTCTTTGGTTTTTGTTTTTTTTTGGTTTGTTTTTTTTTTTCCAAATTCTCTTTAGTATCTCGTCCAGGGAAAGCTTGACAAAAGAATTGTGTTCCTTAATGTAAACATTTAGCTGGAGGGCAGCAAGAGTTCTTGCTTATGGATGGAACATGTCTCTGCCTTTGGAAAGTTTTATCACAAGAGATAGACAAGGATGAGCAAAGATTTCTTTTGCTTGCTGTGCAGAACCTCATTCTCAAAATAAATAGTATGTTATAGCTTCAAGAAATGTGCTCAGAAACCAAAATGTGGTGCTAGGTGTTCTAGCGTTGTCAGAGACTTCAAAAGTAATCTGAATTCCTATTTTTCTGTTGATTAAGCTAGAAATGGTGTATCAATAGAAACATGGGGTGAAGACCCTGAATGAATCCTGTGAGTGTAAGGAAGTCAAGGTCTTGCACTGCAAACATTAAAACTAATCTCCCCTGCCTTTCCACTGAAATGCCTTTTTTTCTTTCATCTTTTTTCTTTTTTTTTTTTCTTTTTCTCTGAGACCAGGATTATTTCTTCTTCTCTGTTTTGTACAGAGTGGGTCACATAGCCCTGGAGTAATTATATTAGAGCTCCAAATGACTTAGCGTTCATTTGCACGTGTAGATGATGCAACCACTTCTTAACATGTGGCTTTTTATGAAATTTCTGGCTGAAAAGATTTTCGAGCTCGATTCTTTTGCCATATTAAAACTCAAACAATTGTGTCACCTACCGCTAATATGAATTTGGCAGCTTATGTTGTAATGGTTCCCATGAAGCCACTATGATGCCTGCTGTGAAGAGATGTGTAAGTACAGACATATCTGCATGCTCAGCAATGGATTCATAGTATTCAATACAAGATAAAAATCTTTTTGAAAGGCTGTGTTTATTCAAGGCAGGGGGTTACATTTTGAATTTAGTTTCAATTTAATGTTTAAATGTGCTAATTAAGAGCAATATACTTGTTAAAATTAGTTTTCAGGTTACATCACAGAAACTGTTACCCTGTTACCCATGTAGCCTTGTACATGAGTGTGTATATGGTGTATATGTAACCAGGTGGAAATGTTTAGGGGTGGTTATAAACAGTAGTTTTGGAGTCCCAGTTGTATTTCATGCCAGTAGACTGGGTTTCAGTGGATGAAACAGAAACTAAAATCTGTTTCCTCCTGTACTGTCTCTGTCCAGTGTTTACTTGGCAGATATTTTCTCTGCAGATGTTTTTTCTTTTCCTTTAAAGACTCTGTAAGAGTGAAGCAATTTGACATTTCCTGGTTAAGAAAAAAATTATTTTTTCTAAGCACCTACGATTGCCATACTTGACTAAATCTGTCTTCTATCTTAATGTTCTCAAAGTTATAGTGTCTTTCCTGCCTAGCAACTGTCCTTTGAAGGAATCATGATAAGTACTTCAGTACCAGTTGCAATAGTAGCATTGTATACCATAGCAGTATAGTAAAAAATAGTGGCATTACTTAGTTGGGGGAAAATAGTAGAATTAATTAGCTGGGGAGATGTAGAATAGCATCCTCCTATAGAGGTGATGTGGTGGGAGTGTGCATGGATGTATTTTTTTCTTATTGTAGTCACATTTATTTGAGGCATGAGTGTTCAGTCCACCTCTGTCAGATCATTTCTCTGGCTTTTTCTTCATGGCCAGTGGGCACCAACAGACTCCTTGAGTCTGGAGGGACTTGTGTCCCTCGACTCTCCCTGCTACACCCATGGCAGAGTATATTGCCACTAAGCATGTAGGAAACGCGGGCAAATGACTTGGGTAACCCTGCATCTCATCTGGTGAGGAAGGAACTCCAAGTGTCGTCGTAGTTTACTGGGTTTTGCAGGCACGAGTGCTGCTGTGTGTGTGTTGGAAGGGCAGTGGAGAGCAGCAGATAGTGTCCAGCATGCCAGTTACTCCTCTCTTCTCTTGACCAGCTGGAATGGTGTGCAAAGGTGCGTTTGCTTCGTAGCCTCGCTGTCAGTGTGGAGGATGTAGGAGTTTCTCAGGAAGCATCTGGCTCTGCTCTTGCCATAGCTGTTGCTGATTTGACCAGACACAAGCTCCTCTCTAAGCTTGGAGAGAAATTAAGATAAGTGGAGCTCACCATTTCTGTGAGTAGATCCGTGATGCATGTCTTGTTTTTCTTCTCCACCATGAAGCAATTCTTGTGCACCAATCTTTTAGAAGAAGATTTAGAGAGGCAGCCTAGTAATTTTTGTGGCTTTATTATCTCCAAAATATTTTGCATGAGCAGGGCTCTAATTCTGTGTGAACAGACACACACTTTGAACATTCAGCAACTAAAT
>JAOEGS010018186.1:31895-41895 GCA_025447755.1 Corythornis vintsioides | reverse complement strand
GCACGTAACAGTTTTTACCACGTCCAAAATAAACTTTGTCCATCGTAATCTGGGAACATCTTGGTGAAGACTGAAAATCACTCGTCTTTCAAAAGAGTTTAAATTTAGTCCACCATATTTCTCCACTTAAAAAAAAAAAATCCCTGAAAACAATTGTCTTTTCTGCTCTCTCACAAAGCCAATCAGCAAAAATTTTTGGTAGAAAAACTTGATTTGGATTTCAAAGTTATTTCTTAGGAATACTAGGATTTATTTTTATTTAGATAAATATTCTGTCCACATCGAGGAGTTAGAAAACAGTTACCTTCATGCTGGAAGGAGTTCTTAATTTTAACTGTACTCCATGTTCTGCTGCACTACTGCAGTTTGTTTTTGAGAATCTAGAGAGATGTCCTAGATGTGAAAACCTGACAGTGATGCTTGGATACTGGGAAAGCTTTTTCCTGGTTGTTGAAAGTCCGACAAAAACACTTCCCCTTCCTCTATCCTGGGCCTTTTTTTCCTTCTTTATCTGGATGGGAATTTTTTTTCTTCCTGTGTGTACTGTTGGAAGTTGTGTGACAGTAAGTAAGGCTTGGAAGTGAGATGGGGTGTGGGTTCCTTGGGAAGCTGCTCAAGAGGAAATTTCTCCTATCTACAGATCTCTTCTGATCTTCATCAGCATGTATGTAGGGGTGATGCTACCAGCATTGGTTAGATGGTTATGTTGCAGTCTTAGAGGTGTTAAGGGTTTATTTAGTGCTTGTAGATTGATGGCTCATGGGCTTTGTTTGGCTCTTTCCCACAATCTGATACTGAAATGGAGGCTTTGAGTGAAGCTTTTATCACTCTTTCACCATCCTCATCAAGGGCTTCCCTTTCCTGGCTGGCAGTGGAATTTCATGCTGTGTATTTCTAATCCAAGCATTACATCAATCAGCAATCTAGTAGAAGTTTGTGGTTCTAACAAGAAGAGCGTTTCACAGGCTGTGAAGTGATTTCCTAGTCTGGCATTTTATATCTATCCCAGACCCTATGGAAACTACTTAAAACTGGAACTTGCCTTGGATTTACTTGCTGGACTTGCTATGGGACAGCTTTCCACAGCTGGTTCTCAGTGTTTCCCACAACTAGGGGGATGGTGTGCAGGTTGCATTTGACAGGTGGGCAGTGTAAAAAGTCCATGTTCCTCGTGTGGCATTAAAATGCCAGAGTAAACAAATGAGCAGTGAGTGCAACTGCCAACCCCAGCAAAAAAAGGAATACAGGCTTGTTGCACGTTCCTGTTGTCAGCAAATCTCAGTGCCTTCAAAAATGGGGAAAAACAGGTACTAAGAGGGGAATTGCTGGAATGGAACAGGCTACAACTACAATCCAGTCTCCTGTTTTGGGAGTGATATCAGACAACGTTATCTTCCTTTAAAAAAGACAAACAAACAAACAACAAAACGTGCCTCACATGCTGACAGGGACATCCCTGCTACCTGGATTTTTTTTTTTTTCTTCAAAAGTTTTATCTCCTTTCTGAAAAGTATTTTTTTTGAGGAAGCCATGACAGCTCTGTCATTTCACTCACACCTTTGAATTTCTCTTTCTGTTCTCAGTCAGTAAGACAGCAGACACAGTATCTTGATAATTCTGATTGATGGCAAATTATATGAGATTTGTGAAAGGGCATTGAACGTTATGTATAAAACAATTATTTTATGCTGTTATTTTATTAAGCACAATAAGAAATTAGAAAAGCACCTGTTTACCTGTAGGTCTCGTTTTTTTTCTTTATATAGAATACTATTGCTACAGATATATCTATAAATATGTTTGTCATAAACCAAAGTAGAAAAAATTGATTGCACATTTAGTTGCAGTTCAGTTTGTTTTGCCGGAGTTTTACAGGTTTTCAAATTTCCTTTGAAATTACTAATTTCCCATCAAACTCCATGGCTTAAATGACAAGCAAGGAGCTGAGAGAGAAATTCTATCTTACAAAGAACAGGATAGAGAATGCCAAGGAAAGCTTTTTCTTTTTCTTTTCTTTTTTTTTTTTTTTCACGTTGGTCCTGTGAATGAAATTTGTGGCAAAATATTTTGAGGAAAAAATAAACTAAGCTCTCTAAGTTGGAAAGATGTACATTTGCCATTGGGTTTTTCCATTTTTTATGAAGTAATCACCTTTGAAACTTATTAAATCAGCACATTCCAGCGGCTCATCTGCGTGCCTGTTGAACAGCAATGTTTGAAGCCAAATAAACATCACTTGCACTCCATTACTACTACATTGCCCATACTGATAGCTATAGTTTGTTTACAGGCATCTTTATACAATATCTGTCTTCTACTTTTTCTGCCAGCTGCGAGGCAAAAGGGATATTTCTGCCGTGTAGGATGGTTATTTGTCTGAGAGTTCAGCTTTATGTTTTTAAACACTTGCAAGTGCCGTAACTATGCTGGCAAATTGAACGTGCATACAGTCACACCATGACACTGAAATCTTGCTATAACTTCCCTGAGCAGGGAACTGCTAAAAGCTGTACCCACAGAAGATCTCTTCCAGATAGAAGCTGTGTGTCCAGAGGGAAGTTGATTTTCAGAAGGCTCAGAGATACTTACCTACTCCTTGAGGGATGAGAAGTAAAGATACTGGGGAGAAGCCAGCAGATTCCATTAAGTTTTTCAAGGAATGCTGCTAAGTGAAGGAGTCGAGATACATCTTTTCCATTTGGAACGGGTCTTAAAATTTTGTGTTTCCTGACCACAGATTTAAAACATGCTCTAGTGTAATCCAGAAATAAATTGGAAAAACTAGGCTTTGCCATTTCTTAGAAGTGGGCACTGTGCCCAGCTGCACCACGTGGCACACCTTCTCTGCCTGTGCTCTAAGGGGCTGGGTTGCAGCAGTTGTCTCTTCATGGCATCATCTTTCCTGTGGCTTTCTCTGGTTTCGGCCCCTGCTCTGGATGAAAATTGAGGAGTTTGTGAAGTTAGGCAACAGGTTTGTTTGCAAGACAATACAAAAGCACATTTTACTTCTAATAGGTTGTGTTCATCCCATCTCGGTTGGGATGGGCTCCAAGACCAGAGAAGACTGTATTGTGTGTATTCCAGGATTAAAGATGTGTGGCTTTAAAGAAATCTTAACTATTTTCAGTGTCTTATCTTGCAGGAAATGAGAAAAACAAAACCCTCTTCAAAGGTCCTTGTCATTTTTAGAAACAATTCCCCTATTTCTTGGGAAACTGCAAGGTGGTGTTTCACTTTATTATAAAGTACTTAAATTCAAGAAATGCTAACATCACCAATGACACATATACAGTTGGAAAAAATATTGAGTGAATAATAAAAAAAAAAAAAATCTAAGGGATGATTCACTGAAAGTTCTTTGGCACAAAGAATTCTCACCAAGTTGTTTAAAGACGTGAACAGAAGGGTTTGGGGGAAAAGGAGAGGAGATTTGTTTTATATTGCTATTTGATTTTATATTCAAACTGTAGAAATCTGGTTTCATCATTTTTTTTTTTTTGAACATGGAATCATGGGAAATATTTTGTTTTCCCTGAGAGCCAAGGCAATGTATTTATTTCAAGTTTTATTAAATGAGTTATAAATTTTCCTAGCAATTTGCTCATAGCTCAAGAGGTTTAATTTGCATGTGTTGCCTTTTACAATATGCTTTTCGTAATGTTGCAGATGCTTCTTCCCTAGCTTCAGTAAACAACAGGCAGTTGGCCAGGTTTTTGACTGAACGTTTGCCAACTCTGGGAAATATTAGTTAACTCTCTAGTGGCCACTGAGTGATTTTTAGCTGACTTTATCTAAAAGAATCTGTGAAGATTAAAAATAACATGAAGTAAAAAATAAGTTACAAAGCCAGTAGCGTGTAATGTGCTGGACTAAGCCTGGGAGAAGAAGATTCTTTCTACAATCTAATAATTTTGGATATTTTCTTAACATTTATTTCCAAAATGGGTTGTTTTCTGAAATTTATTTCAAATTTGATGATGATGCTAATATTAGTAAGCATTTCTTCCTTCAGATTAGTGAAGATTCTTTTCTCTTGAAGGCACTTGAACACAATGAGATTTACCTTAATTTTGAAAACACGCAGGGGGAGATTTTTTTTTTCAACAGAGTAATCCAGTCCATCCATGGCAGGGATATTTTGCAGATGCAGAGGAAGGTTGCTTTGTGAGCAATGGAGGTAACAAAATCTGGTTTCCTGAGAATTTATGCCCTAGAGTTGACAATGCAGGATTGCTCAGCTCCCAGACCCGTGTCCCCTCTGGTGCTTTTGGCTTTCTTCCACGATTCTTACACCACTTTTTGTGCTGTGTCTTGGACAAACCATGTCATATTCTCCTCCAGTCTGGAGTTACCTGCCAGCCTCATGTGTGGTGACCAAATTTCTGTTTTTTTCCTGTTAGTGAGAGATGAATTCAGCCTCTCATCATTGTGGTATTTCTAGGAATATAATGCGATTTCCAACTTGGTTGAAGTTGGTGAATTTGTCCCAAAGCTATTGTTCAAAAGATGTATGGAAGGATGGTTTGTCAGTGTGCTTGTATAAGCATATAAGGAAATGAGGCCAATCATAAATATAAAATAATGTCAAACATCTTCAGTATCTTGCTTGATGTGCACTTGGAAATAATTGCAGGTGGTCCCATGATTAAAAGCTGTCAGTGTAAGTGGGGCAAAAGGACAGGCTGAAGGAATGAGTTCAGGTTGAATTACCTGACTTGACAGGTTCTGCTTTTGAAAAACTTGCATTTGTGGGTCTCTGAACACATTTTGGATAACTGTTTTGAACAGCTGATAATAAATGAAGCCAGGTGCAACATTCATTGCAAGGGGGTGAGGTTTAAGAGGGGGAAAATTCTGAATCCTTAGCTATTTATCCAGGTTACTCAAGCTGTGACTTTACAAGCTTAGCATTAGAAAAGTTATCTTGTGGTTTCTCAAGCAAATTTAAAGTGACTCAAGTGGTGGCACAGTGAGGATCCAAAGAAGATGAATATCAGATGATTTGTTCTGTCTTTGGTGCTAGAAACATGGCACATGGCTTGTGTGATGTCATAAACTGATGTCTCAGTGTGTCCTGCAGGAGTTATGTGCCCTTTTACTTTTCTAACAAATAGCACCTATGACCCATTGAATTTCACTTAGACTGGATGAATCTGTTTTCCCCAACATTTCTCATTTTCTGCTTCCCTCTGTCTTTTCTTTTACGTGGTACTGGGGAGGGAGGAGTGTTGCTTAGCAACCGGCCAGAAACGGTCAATACAGGTATAAATATTAAACCTTTTCAACCTTGCTGGGTTTATGATAGAAAACAGAAAAGTATTCCAATTTTTCCCAATAAAAATTGAGGCTGAGTGGTAGTGCAAAGCATTCTTGATAATCAGGAAAACATTGGGACCTCAGTTTCTCTGACTCCTGTACATGGAGAAGGAAACTTTTTCTTCTCTGGTAACTAGGAGGATGCCTCATGGACCTCCAGTGTGGTATTTTCTGTTATGTTTTTTCTGTTGTGTTGGGTTGTTTGGAGGTTTTTTTGGTGCCTTGGTTTTATTTTTAAGAAATGTATTGGAGCCCAAGACTGTAAGTTTGGAGATTGGTACTAAGTCACGTTTTACCATTGCTTAGTCCAGAAATAGAAGTGGGGGGTTCTTCCTACTTGTTTTTAGTGTGCTTTATAATTTTTAGATGGAAGACAGTGTAAAGTTCAGGGCATCACTACTTGTTAACCTACTGCAGAAATTATGTAAGAACAATAAACTCCACTGCTGTGGTTTAATGCTATTGCTGAAGAGGAGAAGATATTTGCCATCACAGGTGGTCTGAAAAATGTGTGTACATAGTGCTTTCTGGGAATGCCTGATTTGAGTAAGGCATTTCCATTATTATAGTCATGAAATCCAATCTTAAGAGAAGTAGAGGGAATTGAAACCATAGGTAACTGCTGTGATCTGCATAAACCAAGCCACTGAAATTGTGTCTCCCATGCTATGCATTTAGTTAGTAATATTATGCGAGTGGCTATAAGACTCAGTCAAGACCTAGGCACCAAACCTTTTGTGTCCTGTAAGTTGAGAGTGCATGAGCAGTAAAATACCTGGCTAAAGATCATTTATTAATCATTTAACTAAAGCAATAGAATTCTGGCCTCTGGCTCTCAGTGTTCCAGTTGCTCAGCCCATGGTGCTCTGTTGTGGCAGCACATACCATGTGGGGCAGTCTGCCCTGTGGATGCCCACGGGCTCTGATAGCCCAAAAAGTTACTGATTGCACACACTAAAACTGGAAAAAAATAGCAACAAACATGCTGGTCTGCTGGCTTCAGATCTGACTGGAAGCTGTTCCTGGAATACCGTGTTTATTAAAATGATATGTGCAATGATATTCCAATCATGTCATAACTAAGAAATGAGAAGATTTAAAAGTATTTTGTAGTGTTTTCTTGAAAAGCAGACTGAATTCTGATGGATAGGACACTTCAGAACTGAAATTGTATTTGTTACAAAGGAATGACCACTGAATCAATTTCTTTAGCATATATTTCTTTAGACTTGCATCATTAATATTCAAAGGGAAATGTCTTTTACATTGTGCTGTGGTTTATAGAAAGGTGGGTTCATTTGCTTTCATGTTATTAAATCACTTTTTTTTTTCTATAAAAGATAAAATGAAGCAGCATTGTTCATGTGCTGCACAGAACTGCAGCAAAGTTCCGTTTGGTATCTGCTGCATTTCTAAAGCAATAAACACATGAATAAAAAATCAAAGATAGGAGGCAGGATTTTGCTTTGATTTCAACAGGCACAGCATGCTGTTGTTATAACAGAAGTCTAATGGGGAGATAAAAATTCACTTGTATTTGTCAGCTCTTCAATGCTCAACTAGTGCAGTCTGTATTATTTCTAAGATGGTCATAAGGTGCAAAACCACTTCCTAACTCAAAATCAGTGTAATATATCTATGTTTCAGTAGTAAATGGAATTTGATGTCGTGGAACACATACTTCCAAAACCATTTTCTGTGTAAAATGCTTCAGTTGTCTGGCTCGGGCTATATGTTTCACTGAAAGTCTGTTTACAACCATCAGCAATTAGTTGCAGTTTAGACTTTTAGTCTGCTTCTGTCCTGTAGTCCTGCAGGTGTTTAACTGGATAGATATGAATTGGAAGCAATTGAGAATTACTCTAATAAGTAAAAGTTCAGAACACGCATGGCTCTGTAATGGCTTTGTTGACTTAAATTCTTTAATGGTTTCACTTAAGAAAAACTCATGGTCGGTCTGAATTCTACCTGGAAGCCCCTTTCCAGTGTTTCTATTGGCCTCTCTCTGGATATCTGTAGGAAACTTGCCAAAATGAAAAGCAAATCTCAAGGGCTGAAGATGTCTGAACATGGATGCTGTCCATTTTTCTTAGAAAATGATCAGTGTCTTGCTTTTTAACTTAAAAGTTTGTAATTTCTTTCAGGTTTTAATGAAAGTAAGATTAATATTTCCCTATAAATTTGAAAATGCTTTGTAGACCTGTGTGAGGTGTCTGTACTGAAGCAGAAGGATGAGGACAAACTATTTATCAGGACCTGTTGTGACAGGATAAGGTAAAGGTTTTAAAGTAAGAGTGAATAGATTTAGGCTAGGCATAAGGGATTTTTTTACAATGAGAGTAGTGCAACAGTGGAACAAGTTGCCCAGAGAGGTGGTGGATTCCCATCCCTGGAAAAGATTCATGGTGAGATTGGATGGAACTCTGAGAAACCTGATCTAGTTGAAGATATCCTTGCTCACTGTAGGGGAGTTGAACTAGCTGACCTTTCAAGTTCTCTTGCAGTCCAAAGTATTGTTTCTATGAAATAAATTAGATGTATATAGCTCTTCATAAGTCCATATTCTCCAATTTTGTCAGCATTTTAACTATTGAGATATACTGTTGAGAAACTTGCAGCTTTATTTATACCTTGCTTTATTTTGGTTTATGACATGTCTTCTGTTTCTATTTTAAATCTTAGAACTTTGTTTTCATTGTCTTTAGTGCTTTGAGTTTGAAGCAATAATTTAGAGATTCCATATGAACTATTAAAGGGTCAATAGTTATTAAAGTAGTTAGAAAAGATAAATTTTTTTCTTGATTTAATGTGTTTTCTGCATTGAATATTGGTGAGCAGCTGTCATGAGTACGTACTTTGTAATGTAAGGAATGCACGTGTACAACTTCAGCATTACAATTTTATTTAAAGCCTCTTGATGGTTGATTAACTGATTTTCATGCTTGATGTAAAGCTACACAACATCATGTGTGTTATTCTGAAACCATTATCTCCAACAGTGGAGGCAAACTAATTATTTCAGTAACTCCTGGATCCAAACCAACCCGTTGTGAAACTACTAGAAGTGCAAGAGAGGACCACCAATATTTTGAGTAGACCATAACTTGAAGTCTGTAGGGGAATTAGGTGTATTCTATAACAAGGCTTCAGGGATGCTGACAGGAGTGAGATGTGGTGAATTAAAATAGCTTAAAAGGGATTGAGATGCCTGGACTTGGTTTGATTCTGTTCACTGCTAGAGCTTCGTATGAGATGCTGAATTTCAGGTTAGGTTTATAAGTAAAATATAGTAAATTGAGGGCAAAGGGACAGTGAGACTTTCCTTGACACCCTCTGTCAGTAGGACAGCAAAATATATTTGCTAAGGGTATAGATGCAGTCTTCACAACATCTTGAGTTCCTTCAAATATTTCCTTTCAGAAGAGATTTAGACAGGTATGTAATGCATAGCCAGTTAACAGTATGTGGTCTTAGATTCCTCCAGATTGTGATGCTTGAACAAATGATGATGACCCCAAACACTACCAAGCATCCATCCCTGGTGTAAATATAGAAAATAAAATGAAAACTTTAGTTTATCTTTTTATTTTTTAACTGGGTTTAAAGCTAAGATGCCTATCTTAGCCCATTCCAACTGCAGAGAAGGCAAACATTCAGTTCTGGCTCAGCTGGCAAGAGCCAACTTTTTAAGTTGCCATCAATTTGTCCATACCTGCTGAGACTGTACCATTCCATGCTTCTTGTCCAAAAGCTGTGATTTTTTTTTTTTTTTAAGGCTTTTCACAGTAGAGCAATGAAAGACAGAAATTAAGAATGCATAAAATACAAGAAAAAAAGAGGGATGCAACTAGAAATGTGAGATTAAAACATTGATTTCTCTGAAACTAATGTAGGTTAGGTAACTAAACAAGAGGGAAAAAAAATCACTAAGAACACCCCTCCAACTGTATGCATAATTGTCTATTAGAAACAGAAGTAAATAAAAATGAATTTAGAGGCACCTTCTGCTTCTCAGCCATACCTTGTCAGTAACACTGTTGTGCTTCTCTGGTTTTGACTTATAGTTCATGCACTGGTGAATGACCAAGGTTTAAATATTGGTTCAATATTAGCATGTGTAAGAAATGTAGGATACTTTCATTAATTGGATTAGGGTTAGATGTGTTTCATTTAAAAGCTGCAGTGATCACTAATGGAATGACCTTGAAGTCATTATCTGTTAAGAAGTAGGAGAAGAGATTGTTCTTCATGTTCAGTTGTATTTGTCATTACTTATGAATATAATTTTCAGATAAAATATAGCTTCCAGCCCTCTAAGTACTACTTTAAAAAAAATAAAACACCCAAACAGCTAAGCTTGGATGGTCTAACTTGTTTCAGCTGTCATTTTTAGTCACACTACTATTTTTTGGCTAGCTTTATTTGAAAGCTGTGGTTTTTAAACCAAGAACACTGAAAGCTGTTTATTTTTCTTTTTTCCCTTTTCCCCTTTTTTCCCTTTTCCCCTTTTTTCCCTTTTTCCCCTTTTTTTCCCTTTTTCCCCTTTTTTTCCCTTTTTCCCCTCTTTCCCTTTTTTTCCCCTCTTTACCTTTTTTCCCCTCTTTCCCTTTTTTTCCCCTCTTTCCCTTTTTTTTCCCCTCTTTCCCTTTTTTTTCCCCTCTTTCCCTTTTTTTTCCCCTCTTTC
>JAOEGS010018186.1:0-25896 GCA_025447755.1 Corythornis vintsioides | reverse complement strand
ATATAAAACCACAGACTTGCTTAGTTATTGAGCAGTTTCTTCACAGGAAAATGTTGACTGAATCAGTGGCCTTTGTGAAAAGTTTCTTTCCATTCCAAACTTAATTTTTTTTTATTCTGAAGCAAAAGGAAAATTTGCATTTCATAATAACACACTTGAGCAAACTCTCTTTTGTGAACTTAAGGTAGTTTAATCTTGTTGGGACTGCCTTGTAAATCAGGTGTGTAATGTTAGACATATTCTGCAGTCTTAAAAGCTCTCAGATACAAAAACTGACTTCCCTTAAGGTTTTAATAGCTCAGACTGGGGAGACCACTCCCCAGGGGTGAAAGAAATAGTTTTTATTACAACAGAAAGATCCTATGAAAAAACAGGGATACCCAAGTAATCAGAGGCCTATGTTAGAAATAATGTTAATATTGTAGATTTTGATGCAGATAACATTTGAAATTTTTGGTGTATGCACGTCTGCCATCTCTGACTGAACTCCTTGGTAAAGAAAATAAAGAAATTTAAGAGATGCTGAACTTCCATCAGTTTTGGAACAATCCACCTGGGATAAATTGCTAGAATTTTGTCCCATTAAGACAGAGCCCCCACCTATATGTAGAGATTCGTGGGTCAGTGAAGATATCCAGGCATAAGGCCAAGAATTGTGTTCTTTTCCCAAAGATCAACATATTAAAACTTTGATCTAAATATGTCAGAGCCTGAGAAATAGCAGTGCTGTTGACCCTAATTTTCTGGCTGTTTTGAACTTTGGTTTCCAAGCCATAATATGTATATTTATGAATGCAATAATCACTGTATTGAAAAATATTTAGGCTTTGTTATTAGAAAAGAAACAGCTTTTATATACTGAGAGTGAACGGGATGAAATACAAATATACCATGATTTAGAATACAGGAAAAGCACTTTTTATTCTTGAAAAAAGCCCAACCAACCTTTCCATGCATTCTCCTCCCTGCCCACCTCCCCATTCTCTGGCTATCAAGAATTAATTACAGCTTTTAAAAAATCAACCCCCCCCATATTTTACTGGCGTGTGTGCATGTGCAGAGTATAAATATGTCCTAGAAATGCACAAGAATACATTAAGTGGATTTTTTTTTTTTTCTTGGAGTGATTACTTCTCATATGGTTCTGAGAGGAATATAATTCAGTCTTTTTGGTCTTGGGAAAACAGAGCAGTTTTTGAGCTCTTGAAAAGAGCCATTTGACCTGTTTTGACCGAAAGAATTGTCGGCACCATATCTGAAAAAACTGGGCTGAAATGAAGAACTGTTTAAAATTCATTCTTGAGAAACAAAACAGCCTCTGTATTACTGCCAAATTCCTCCCAAACACACTTAAAGTTTTATGTGATCCCTCCTCTCTTCTCATGTGCTGTCTTTTCCCTTTTTATTCCTTGAGCTCAGCTGGAAAAGAGAGGGCACACTTAAAAGACTGAAGTGGTTAACCTTAAAAAAAAAAAAAAAGAAAAGAAAAAAAGAAAAAAAAAATTTTAAAAATCCTTAACTAGTAGTACAAATAATAGAAATGAAGTACTATCTCAAAATGTGCCTGAATACCTAGGTAAACACACAACAGGTGTTGCAATGTAAGGCACTGGGAGGTTTCTCACTGAATTCTTGCTGAAGTTCAGAGTGAATCCCTCCTCCAGGCATATAAATGTCTGTGGCCAGTGCCTTCTTCAAGGCACAAACCCCAGCAGACAGGATGGAACACAACTTCATAGAGCTTTTGTGTGTTGCCTTTCCTTGCCCACTTTGGCTTTGTCTTTATCTCTCGTGCCTTTCACTTAGAGAGTTCTTTTGCTGTCATTCTCATAAGTTTTGATTGCTCTATTGTTCCTCTTTTGGGCAGGCTTCTGTCCCTCTCCTCTTTATCTTCTGGGGAGCATCCAGCCTGCTTCAGGGCTTTCTGTTGCTCGAGCAATATTTGTTGATGAAGTTGCTGGACCTCGAGATGATGCAAGTGACTCTGACATCTTGAAAATTTGTCACAGAAAAATAGGAATTTGCTCAGAAATATACTATTGAGAACTGGGGACAGAGCAGGTGCACATTTTCTCTCCTGCTGTGCTCGTAGCTTGCAAATCTAGGGGAATACTTTTGCTTAAGATTTTTTATTCAGAAGAATAATAGTGTGTTCCAAAGGGTACAACTGATACATTTATTCAGCTCACCTGGCAAAACCTCCTATCCCATCAATATGTCATCACCATTTTGATTTCCAATACCTTTCAGATGTTTAAAAAACCTTTGCTACTATTCTTACGCTAAGCCTATATATTAGTTAACTCTGTGAACCTGTCACATCATGTCTTGGAAAATTGATTATGAAAGCTGTGACTTAGTGTTTTGTGATGTACTAGGCTACCAAAAATAGTCTTTAAGCAAGAGAAGCCATAGGAAAACATAGGAGACTTTGGATTTTAAAACATAGATATAATTATGTTTCTTGGATTCCTTTTGACCGGTTAAAAAATAAAAATAAGATTGGAACAAAGCAAGCCTTTAAGCGTGTGCCTGCAGTTCCTCTTCTCCAAGTAATTGAATACAGGATTTCTTCTCTAACCCTATTCTAGCAAGAATATGCACTGCTTAGGTATTCATTTCAGTGGCATTGACAATACTGACAATATAATTGACCTAAAAAGTTCTGGATTTCCTGTTAATGCACTTTAGAAATGTACATCAACTACAAAAAAATCATTTCTATCTACATTTCACTTGATTTCCATTTTAAAGAAAGGAGGTTTCATCATTATTATTCTATTTGAATAGCACTGATATCTTGAGAGATGGAAGGAGACTTCTATTGTATGCAGGAGTACTTTATTTCGATATTTTCTTTGTCTGATTATACATGATAAACACACATTAGTGACATTCCGTGCATGTTTTGAAGATAAATGGGATATCTCTTTAAACCATTCCTGACACTTCCTAACCTGTGGGCTTAATGGCATATTCTTTCTTTGATTCAATAATTTGTCTGTCAAAAAAGCTGTGCTGACATTCTCGTTGTTGTGGGACTGAAATGGGAAAAAATCTCTTATCTTTAAGATAATTTTTGAAAAATTGAGGTGAACATTTTAGGATAAAAATGTTTTTAAAATGATTTCAGTTGGAAAAAAAAGATGTAAGTGTTGACATTATACCAACTGCTAGATGGCAAGTGATAAAAGGAAGAATGTTATCTAAAACTGTAAGTCCCCTTGAATTAATTAGGGAATGTGTGAAATCTTAGAATTGAAGACAGTTTCTACTACTATGCCTTGCATAAGTATTAGTTCTGTCAAATAGCTAGTAACTGTTAAAATAATGGACTATAGATGTAGCTGAAGGAGTCTGGTTTGCCAAACCTATCTCCTCTCTGTGTAAAACAAATATTAATATATGTATGCCCACATGAACACGTATTTGTGCAAATGGTGTGTGTATTGATACCTATGTGAATATCCTGGTCTCGTGTCTATCTAAAATAATTTACTTGTGACTATTTTCTTCACAGAACTCGTGTAGAGAGGATTTAGCTGAGTTATGAGAACCCTTCCACTTTTCCTAGCACTGTCCTTCCTAAGGTGCCGGTGTAATGTAAAAATTAAAGGTCATAAGCTCTGCATGAAACAAAAACCAACCCCAAGGTGACAGAGGACAATGTAAGAGTACAGGATTGAAATTGTTGTGTGATAGTGGAAGCTGCCTTCCTGTTAGTGAGCCAGCTCCCAGTTCTGTCTGTTGGTCGCACTGGTTTTACTTGCCATTTTTTTTTTTTTTAGAGATGCAATATACGTAGCAAATTTAATAGTTATACATTTAAACTCTTATGCTTTTATAAGAGATGGTTGAGGCAATAGGCTTCACAAGGGAAATAACTAATTCCAAGCATTTAATTCAACACCGAAGTCTGTCTTTGTCCAGTGTTTTCCCTGAGTTTCATTTTTGCCAATGAACGCTCCTTGGTGCTTTTCCCAGAGCTGAGGATTCCTCAGAGCTCCTGTCAAATGTGCCTCTGGCTGGATGGCTGACTAACAGGGATTGATCTTGCCCAGGGTGCCTGCCTTAATTTGTCTTTCCTGATGATTAGTCTTGTCCCGTTTACATGATAATTGTGAAGGGCTGACCTGGTGACTGTAGCCTATAAGTTTCAATTTGATGCGGAAGCTCCTTGGTTCACAATGCTTGCAAAAGCTGGAGAGCCACAATGTGTTTTGAGATGCTTGTCACCATGGCAGGGTTCAGAGAACTCAGGTGATCGAAATATATCAGCCAACCAGCAGACCTGCTGGCACCATATGTGGAATTCCCTATGTGGATAGGGAAGGAGCAAAACTGATGCAGACCTATTGTGAATTATGAGAGAGAATAACATTTACCTGCATTCTGCCTTCCCAAGATTCATAACGAGTAGTCAGAGTCTTCTTACCTAATTGTTCTTGAAGGCAAAGAGCAAATATAGTTTTAGCAATAGATATAAACAAGGGGGAAACCCCTCCCTCAAATAATTCTTGCCCTACACAAAAAAAATAAAATCTCACAAGCAGAACAAAACAAAAATCCCACAAAACCAAACCCATGCAAGGGCTGTGTTGATCTAAGGGAATTAGGGAGTTAGAGATCAGAACTCCAATATGAACTTTGGTTATTCACTTCAAGAGTTTGAAACTTGTCTGCCCTGTAGCCATGACCATGGTTAAATTTTGGTTATGGTGCTTTCTGGATGACCTGACACCTATTCTGAGAAACCCCTTTGGTCAGTCTCAGTGGAAGGATATTCTTCTGCTTCTCTGGCTGAACAACAGTTCTTGAGATGTTCTGGCTATCTTGGGGTCTAATAATTTAAAATATAGCTGTATTGCTAACTCAGTAGGCTAGTAGAGTTTATGAAAATTCCTCTTAGCTCTTCAGTAGCATTGTTCTGAAATGGAAAGTCATCTAACAGGCTCTCCTCTTGTTGTACTATGTGATATATTTATTTATGGGAAGTATTCTCAGGAAAGATGTTTGCAGTTGTCTGACTTTTAAAAGTAAAATATGAGGTTCCCAGCAGCAGCACAGAATCTAAAGTCTGTGATCATATGATGAGATTTCATTGGCTGATTCTGAAATTATTAATAGACTTTTGGGAAAGCAGTGTGTCGTATTTACATATGTTGTGACTTTTCCTTCACAGTTCTTTTTCATCCAGATGGAAAAAAGTCTAAGGTCTGATTAGTTTGGGAAAGAGTGTTACAGATGTGATACCTGGGAAAAAGGTGGTAGCTTTCTTTCCTGACAGGGGTGGAACTTGTGCACAACCTGAAAAACAAATTCAGCATGCTATCAGCATTAATAAGCACACGTTTACATTTCCAAGGTTTGGCATCCCAAGTGTTAATCCTTGAAACTCCACTTAGCAGTGGAGCAGCAAAATTTGCTGGTAGATTGATATTTGGTTGAGATATTTTTAATAATAGTAACTCTTTGGATCAATGTAAGTGTTACTGTAAGCTTATTTTTAATCTTTCCCTTCCGAACTAGAACTGGTGGTGTTTAGTTCCTATCAGTATGAAATAGTAGCAGTTTGTGCATTAATGTCATCTAGAATCAGACAAAAGCTGTCTATCTGATTGTATATTAAACCTTAAGCTATTACTGTGGCACTGTTAACAGATTCCATTGATGCAAAGCAGCCTGTGTAGGGCTGACTGATCTATCTTTGCACTAACGAACTGATGAAGTATTGAAAGAAAATGATCACTCGTAGATTCCTCAAAGGAGGAGTGGGAGAAAGAAGGGGAATGGGGAGCTCCACATAATAAACAAAGCAAAAGCACTCCATCCTTTTCCAAGACTTTATAAATATTTAATAATCATCTGTCCACGGCCAATCTAGAAAAAGAAATCTTTAAATAGACTGTTCTAAAGGCCAAAAGCTGAATTTTAATTGAGATGGTTTGAAGTACACCTTAGTTAGTCTGGCTTTTCCTTGACTGTAAAGGCAATATTTTCCTGGATCAGGGTGTGTGTCTCTTTCAAAATGTAGATACGGTAACTACTGTAGTCAGATTTTTGATGTGGCAAAAAAATGCTGCACGATACAGTTTTTTTTGCCACTGGAAAAAAAGATTTTTAGCGTGATCACTCCCATTTCAACTGAAGCTGCTGTGATTATGTACAAAAAATTCCGTGTGTGGTGTGTGTATATGAGATGGCATGATCATGAACAAGTTTTTAAGAACTGCCATTATTCTCCCCATCCTTTCTCCTAGGTCATATCGCTGGAGGCACCTGATTCAAGTGTCCCCTTGGATGAACCTCTCGTGTCTCACGCTAGCCAATTTCGACAGTCTAAGTGCTCAAATTGAGCCATTTTGTTCTCTGTAAAATAAACCCCGGCCCATTATGCGTGATTTTTCATTCACACACCCTCCTCTTCTCTTCATTTTCTCCCTCCCCTCCTTACTAGGTCTCTGTGAATGTAGAGTGGCAACATTGTGAGGACCAGTGTTTTCACTCCAGGCATGTCAACTTCAATCTGCTGCGATTTGGTGTGAAATCTGTGCCATGGTGTGGGGCAGAAAGGTCAACCCCCCCATAATTGATGTTGCTTATTCATCTGCTTCCCATGTATTTTTCTCTCCACACACTGGCCTTTGTTTGGATAAATTGTTTGAAGATTTACTGTAGTTCTTAAAGCCTGAGAAGCGGCTCCTGCTGTACAACTTCAATGTCCCCGCCAGGCAGGAGGCTGAGCTAGGATGACACATAATGGCATTTAGACAGAAAGATCTTTTTCTCCCAAGACAAAACATAGAGGACGTCTTCTGGCATAACAATTAGGGCAATTTTCAGACTAATTTACTATGGAATCGCTTTGTACAGTCCCCTTGTACGCTGATATTTAATACGTTAATTGCTATTAAAACCTGAAATATTATTTTAAAGAATTCATAGACTTCAGCAAGTGAGCGTATAGCTGGAGACAGTGAGAAGGGGCAGGGATGGGGAAGCAAGAAAAACTTCTAATGAATGTGATTGGAATTCCAGATAAGTATTTTTCAGATTATTAATGAAAATGCTTCATGATCATAAAGAATCTGAACAACGATACCTGTTGTGTTTTGGGCCATCAACCTTTTTTCTGCTTATGTTGGCAAATTGCAATATTTGAGGAAGGGAAAAAAATAATGCTGTTTAGATATTTGGAGGGGCTTAATTGACATATGAAAATAAGTTTAAGTAAATGGAATTAATATTAAAATTCCTTGCATTTTCAGATTTCTCTTGAGAAAGCATGTAAATATTTGAGCCCCGTAGTGATAAATGCAAGGACATAAACCTCCAAACTTGAAAGGATGCCTGTGTCCTTGTGGCAGAAGTCCTGAAAAGGATGCATAATTTATTGAGAGAAATCCTTAAAAATAGGAGAAACACTTGCTTATAGTCAAGAAAAAAAAGGAAAAAGCTCTATCACCTACTAATCCTGCCTGTAGATTGAATAAAATAGTTTGAAATCATTGTTTTGATTCTCATTGACTGAAGGCTAGAGTAGCTTTATTGGTTAAGCTGTTAAATCTGCTGTGGTTTAAACACTTTTTTTCTTGATGCACCCTTGCTTCGAATGACCTTGAAATCCTTTATCTCATCATTTATTTATTTTTTTAATTTTCTTTTTTCAAGGAAAATAGCTATTGCATCAGATCATTTGAAGCTGTCTTAAACCAGTGAATAAATATGCCTCACTGCTGTTCTTCTAATCTTCTCAAGGATAATGTGAAAGTATTATCCATAAGTATTTGTGATCTACTAGACAGTGCCAGCTCCTCTTGGTGCTTCACTGTGAGGCTGTACCTGCAGCTAGTAAGCAGAGCTTACTAGCTCTGCTTACTAGATGCTGGAACTCTGAAAACAATCATTACCTTGATCAAGAGTAATGGATTACAGAAAATCCTTTTAGAATTGAAAGTAATTGACAGTAGGATTCAAATAACTGGAATGTTATATCATGCCCATTATTTAGGAGCTAGAGCAGGTTTATGGTAGTGAGTGCACCCAAAAGCAAACCTCTCATACTGGTTTCAATCCTCACTGGAATTCTACTCATGGACTGAAAATCTTACTGGATGCTTTTTCAAGTTCAGATATAGTTAATGCAACATTTTTGTCTGAATATCTTTCTTGTGCAATATTTTCTTGTTACACATCTGCCATAATGACCTCATGTGAAAAGAGTGTGCAAGGTTACTTACTATAGGATTTGTACATAACAGTGCTAGCTCAGGTATCAATTTCATGCATTTGGCATTTCTGTGTATTCTTACTAGTCAGGTTTTGTTTGTGCTCACTCATAAAAATACTTGTCATTAACTGGTTATGATTACACGTCGTCTGTCATTTTTAAGACCAGCAGTATGCATCAATAATTGAAATTTCCCTTCCTTTTTATTCCATTTAAATAATGCACAGGGAGTTGTGGATATATGTGAAATTTTATTTCGAACAACAATGAATCTGAGATAAGAAGTTTTCTTCATTTTTCTTTTCTTCATAAGTAAGAAAATAATGAAACACTTCACCCACATCCACTTAGTTTATTAGGCAGTCTGACCACTGAAATATTGGTGCAAATAATCTATTATGTTAATAAAATAGCAATGCATACCACATTTATTTTTACATATGTTTCATTTTGAAAGGGGAGGTTATCCTATCCTATCTATCTCCAGACAAAAATGAAATGCTTAGTAAAAATTACCCTTCTCTTAACTTCCTAGCTACTTTTGTCCAGGCTTTTTTCATCCATTTTAGTGGTCAAAAAGTTTTAATTTATTCACGTTCTTCTTCCTGACTACCTTGAAATATAACCTTGCAACATGAAGTTAATTTAAGGTTAATTAGGATTGTTTTCAGCGTAACAGAGGGCCGACTGCTTCTTGTGGTCTTTTGGAGGTGCTCTATAGTGGTTGTAAGCAGTCTGATGGCCCACATGGATGTTTTGCCAGGGCTCTGTTTGCTTAAAACTTTAAGTGTTTGGAAGCAGGCTGGATTAATAGGAGAATTAGAAATATGAAGTGTGTTAAAATCAGTGTGACTGGGCTTTCTCATGAGCAGTCTTGCCAAAAAACTATACAGCTCCCAGGAATATAAACCATGTATTTCATGTTCACTTCTGTGTTTTAATGCTACATATTTTTTTTTCCCACCTTTTTTTTTCCTGAATGTCCTTGTTACGGGGAGTTTAGACCTAACATATGCAGAAAAGATTGTACAGTTTGTGACATGGGGAATTGCATTTTGGAGGAAGGTTTGTCAGTGGTAGGAGGAATAGGTAAAAGATTTATTTATTTGAAGAGGTTTTGCCCATTGTATTATAAATATATGGGGCTACAAATTTGCTCTGTAGTCAGAACACAAGGTACATATGGAGGCTAGCTGTAGTCCTAAATTATAAATTGGGACTCTCTGTGTAAAGAAATATGGCATAATTTTTATGCCTGTGTATATACCAGTCCAAACCTTGTCTACTCTTATAGCCTTTGTAGTGCCTAACCATTTTTAAGTGCTAGACCAATTCACACTGAGGTGGTTTGTTATCTCATGTACATCTGTGCCCTAGTTGTATTTCTGGTAGTGAGACAGATGTATCACACTTTTTTGGGGGGAGAAGGATTGGTTTTATTTGTTTAAATGAAGTGTGAATTCAGCAGTGGTGACAAGTGCAGGTCTGACAACTCTTGAAGATGAGCTGCTGGACCTCTGTGAAACAGAGAGCAGAATTGCTTTGCTTTACTGGTGTAGCTCTGCTCTGACCTTGGACACATGGCTGCTAAAAGCTGGGCAAGTTCAGGCTCCGTGTTGATTTTGAACTTGTGTCCTGGTTTGAATCTGATGGCAATCTGCCAGCTGAATTGGCTTGAACTGAACCTCCTCACGGGCAGCTGGACCAGGACTACAAAAAAAAAAAATATATTCACTTTGTCCCTCGAATAGTAACAGGGCAGCTCAGCTTGCTGCAGTTCTGCTTTCCCTTCCAGCTCATTTCCTTCAACTGTTTAACCATGGGGCTGCACAAGAGCCAGTGTGCAGCTGAAGGAAGGAGGTGTTGGTTACACAGTAAAAGTAAAAAATAGGAATATAACAGTGTGGAGGTCTAGGTTCAGATTCGTGGTCTGAACTTGGTTTAATCTGATAATTTGGAGTGAAAATTTGTTACACTGAAGTCCTACGATGCCAAAGGCACCCAGCTCAATTGTGTCATTCTAAAATGAATTAATACATATCCAAACAAAGCCCTCTGGGTTCTTACAGAAAAAAAAATAAAAAAATTCTTCCATCCTTTTCATTTTATATTGAAATTCATACCTTACTAAATGATGAAAAAAGCCCTTGAATTATTTTATATGGTGACGTGATTATACTGACCATATTGCATTAATCTTGCCTGATGTAGCCCACTAAGTTTTCAAAAGGTTGGGTTTGTCTGTGTCTGCTTGTTGGCTTGTTTTTTTTTTTTTTCTCCCCAGTTTTAAAAATCTCACCCTGAATGGGTTTTGTAAATATTCAGTCTTGACTTCAGCTTGCATTGCGGTGTCATCAATTATGACAGACTCCTGCCTCTTCTCTCCACTCTTCATCTTTTCCCTGTCAAAATGCACCCTTTGGCAGAATATTTTTCAAGGGCTAAATATGAGTCTAAGGGAGTCACTGTCAAGGTATTTTTCATAATTTCAAAAATATTTTTCTCTTCCTCTTGTTTATAATTACCTCTTGGAAACTTCAAATTGAAATGTTGGGTTTTTTTTACTGGTTTTTCATCATGTGCACACTGTACTGAGATGGCAGGGCAGATGTGAAGGTTATTCATGTATATTTTTTTACCCTTTGAGGCTGGAGAAGAAGTAAAAAGACTTATGGGACAGCATAGATAAGGTATTGCCTCCTCACCCCTTCACCTCAATAAATACTAAGCATTTTATATGAGAATCAAAACCTGATCTGATATCCCTTTGGTGGGTGGGCTTTTCCTCCCTTCTTCCTATATGTTAAAAGGCCAGCTGCTCATGGTTCTTACATCCCATAGTAGATGAATGATGGAACCTAAGGCCACAGCAACTGTTTGCCATCTGGAAAGAGCCACAGCTGAGTACCTTGGGAAGGTCCCTACCTTCTGGGGATTGGTTTAGATCCCAAGGTATCCTGAAAGTTTATAAGGTAGCCAAGCAAGTTTTGCTCACCAAGAAGCATAACAGAGATTTTATTTTGTGATCTCCTTAATAAATATTGAGAAAGCTTCATTTGCAGAGTCTCTGAAGCACTAAACATGACACTCGTTTTCCTTCTTTTGTGATATGTGTGTTAACACTGCTCACTGTGCTGCCAGCATGTCATTTTAGTGTGAGCTTCGTGATTACAGAATGTCTTTTCCCCAAAGTTTCATCTCTAATTTTTTGTTCATGAGACAGTTTTGGCTGTTAATTGAACAGAAGGCATCTCTGATGAGCACGAAAGGAGTTTGTACAAGCAAAATTTAAGAACAAACAAGAAAATCTCAAATGAAAGAAGTGATGCAATAATGTGGAAGCTTAGAATTTTGAAGTCAGACTAATTATTTTGTATGTCAGGGTGTTGCTTTAGCTTTGTCTTTGAGAGTGGCTCTGTTAAAATAAAACACATCTGCTATAGATTCTGCATCTCGGTCACCCCATCTACACAGTTGATTTCTCTGCAACTGCCCTTTCTTTGAACTGGGTTTGAGTTTTTGTTTGTGTTTAGTTTGTAATACAATGTCTTTCCTTACAGAGTTCTGATTTCATAAGATTAAAGACCCAAATGTGTTGTCAGTGGACTTTGCCTTAAAGTCAACAGCTACTTTAGTAACAGGTGAGAGTAAGACAGGTTACATTTGATGACAGATTACATTAATATCATCTTCCCCTTAATGATGTTGATCTGGGATGTGCAAAGAGACACTCATAAATATATAAATTCTTTTTTTTTTTTTTTTAGATTCTATTTTCCTCCCTGCTATGGTTCAAAGTCCAATTTCTTAGCAATTCCAGAATTTCTAATTCTAAACTTGACTTGAATCTTAGAATTTACATTTGCTGAACAAGAAAATCTGTGCTCAAGGTATGTGATACTGAGTGTAGAAATAGCTGTGCCATTTCTCAAGGCTACTCTGATGGAAGTGATGATGCCAAATACGTTTTTGCATGGCTTCCACAGCTCCTCAGGTTTGGCTGAGGGTTCCACGTGATCATTTCAGCTTGTGTGCTAAGAGCTGAGGCATGGTGTTCTCTTAAGTCATTTTGGTTTGGTCAAGAAGGTGAGGAGACTAGAACCATTACATTAAGTGATTCACAGCCTTGTTCTTCTTTCAGCAATTTGAACCTACAACAAATGATTTTGAAAGTCTTTTATTTGTGGAAAAAACTTTTCCCCCCAGCATTTCCAAGGCTGAGAGGCTAACCCAGCCTCCTGGTTTTCGGACTGATGGTTATTGTGCATGCATAGAGGAGGAGTATGGCCTGCTGGTTAAAACGGGGAACTACTAGAATACTGAAAAGCACAATTCGTGGCCCTGCCATGTAATTTCCATATGACCTTGGGCAAGATATGTCAGATAACACTTACTACACAGGGGCATAATAGAGCTGAATTGATGAGATTGTAGCGCTTTTAGATCCTCCTGAGGAAAGTTACACAAAAAGAAATTACTACCATAGTAGAATAGTTGTGAAAGTAAAGTAGAAGAGCTGGCACAATTAGGAGACAATTTATTGACTTTCCTTTCTGGCTATTTAATAACTTTTCAGAAACTTAGATCAGGTTTAAAAAGTGGATGCACCGTCGGTTTGTTTCTGTCCTTGATATGCACGTGCAGCTCCCATTAGTGCCAGCAGGAGCCCGGTGCTTGCATCGCTAGAGGAGAACAGACCCCTGTGTGTGTAATGATCAGTTAGATAGCCTCTTGTGGTTCTGTGTATGATTTCTGATCTATTGTGCCAGAGATACTACAGCATGAAAGAGAGCTGCTGTCATTTTCAATAGGAAGTGAGAACTTTAAGAGCTTGAGAACTGTCCTCTTTTTTGAATAGCACTTTTGCTGCATGAAGTGTAATTTATTTCTATCACAGCAGGCATAAAGCTTCCAGGTTTTCATACAGAAAAATGATCCATGGAGTGCCCATGTCAATTGAATGATCATTTGAAAACCTGTACATTGAAAACACAGGCTTTTCTCGATGACAAGTATTGTTTCTTTTTGCTGCAGCTTTTAATTTATTTTCTTTTTTTAATCTTGGGCTTTCATTAGTATCTTGGACATGATATAAAACAATGTTTTCATGTCCATAACCACTTTGTCAGACATCACTTTGCTTGTAGGAGGGCACAAATTTAATTATAGTATCATAAACTTTTGATATTTTATAATCAGACAGGGCTTTCTGTGATTGCAAAATCAAGATGGAACTTCCTAAACTTTTTTTTTTTAATAAGTAGCAAATGTGAATCAATCATTAACATTTGATAAGAAAGGGAAAGGATCGAGAAGGGGGAAGAGAAAGAAATTGTTTGTATGTTGCCTGATACACAAACACACAAAGGGAAAAGAAAACAAAGCAAGACCTACAACTCGTCAGTTTGATTAGTGAACGGTTGCCTCTCTCTTTTCTGAGAAAACACTACATCTTTAAATGGTGTCCATCCTTAAATGTAAAAAACCCTGCATTGTGTCTGTTAGTGCATAAATGGACTGTCCTTTAATACAAGCAGAGGCACTTGTTTCTGGACATAAACCCTGCACCTCAACAGGTCAGGGAGATAGTAAAAACCTGTTGTTTAGCTTTGTCTTGGGGAATAATGGAGTCACTAATCTACTTGATCTCTGGGAGTCAGATAAAGAAGAAAGTGAACGATGCATACATTTCAAAGATGGAAGGCACTTGTAAAAGCAATTTCTTTGGAGGGAAAAAGTAGAGCAAAGGCTGTTGGAAACCTTTTAATTAGTACTAATTACCTCAGCAGAAAACGTTGGAGGCTTGAAAGGATTTGTGTCAGCAAGTGAAAGATCAAAGATTGCGGCGCTCGCATTTTAATCTGTTGGCTATAAAAACGAATAAGGGGGTGGTAATGGGGCCCATGAGAATGACAACCCAGGTGGTGGAGGCCTTAATCCCTTCTTTACTGCTAGTGCCCGAGGCCTAGTTCCAATTACATAATAAGATGATTTAATTTTTGCTTTAATTTTAACAAAAATTAAGTTTATTTTAGCCTTCAGTAAGGACAAGACAAGGTTTCCAGACAAAATCCTGTCAATTTATTTTTTTTTCATGTGTTAAGTTCGAGCCTTTATTTAGCCATTTTTTTTCCTAAGCAGCTGAAGTTTTTCTGCGAAGGCCATGAGGCAGCAAAGGTGCTTTGATGTGGTTTCTGGAAAAGGTGACTGGTGACCACTGTGGTAGCACTTGGCAATCCAGGAATGCCATGAGTGAATCTGCTTTCTTTTCTTTATTTGTTGGTTTGTTTGTTTTAAACAAGGTGCCTAATTTCGTGAGCACGGAATAGTTCATGGCCATGCTTGCTGTGTTACTTCCCTTCTCTTGTTGTCTTTCAAAACACTCTGGCTTCACACGATCTTGTCTGAAGTAAATTGCATCTTTATTTTGTGGTTTGAGCAGATGATGTGCCCCTCAGAAGCCTGTCATCAAATTCCTGTAGGGACAAAAGAGCAAGCATATGGTTTAGGTTGAAGATGGGCTGATAACTGACTGCAGTGTAGACTTCACATAGGAAATTCTTGTCCAGCAATCTCTTGTGAGGCATCTTGAAATGGCTTTGAGTTTAGAATTCAACTAATGGAGTCAAGCATTATCTATACTTGACAAAGTGGTGGGGTTTGAGTTTTTTATCAGTTTGGCTTGTACAAAAGGTTATATTATTTACACTCTGAGGATGTAAACACAGTATGGTACAGCTGGTCGTGTTTTTATTTTCAGAGGTAGTTGGACTTCAGATCTGGAGGCAGTGGCAACACAAATAAGCCTCTATTCTAAGTTCCACCTTTAAAATTCTTATTCAACATTTATTCAGTGACTAAATATTAAAATCAACTTTGAACTACATACTTTAATGATTTTATATTGAATTTTCATATTCAAAATACGCTCAATGTGTATATGACAGACAGTTGTTCCAGAGCATTCCATCATGGGTCACAGTAGGTGGCTGTGCTTGTGAAGCTGCTCAGGGCCCAGTGTACTACAGGGTTACCTATTGCTCCAGGAGGTAGTAGGGTGGTTGCTTCAAATGTGATCTTAGGTCTTTTTGTATTGCTGTTGTGTGCATGGGCTTGGTGACCAAATAGGAGTGTATTGATACGATCCATCTTTTGCTGATTGTTTAGCATCATCATCTTCCTCACCTGCAGCCTATCAAATCCACAGTTGTGGATCTTTTGAAGATGGGATTTCTCCTGGACTGTACATACCCAATCAGATTTTAGACAGCCTTATTAATTATAGGGATTGAAGGGAGGAAAAAAAGAAACAAACACAAAAAACAAACTATAAAAAAAGCTAAATCCAAACAAACAAAACAAAAAAACACACCAAACCCAACAACAACAAAAAAACCCAAACCACAACAGAACCACAAAAAGATTGCTATAGATTCTTTATTCTCTAGTAGTAGTCCATCCTCTTGGACTGTAAGATCATTACCTGCTATCTCTCCCTGCTGTGTTTGTGGGCTTCAATTTTAAATACACTTGCTGTGTAGAAATGGAGAACATTGGCAGGACACTATCCAGCTTTTTTTTGTGTGTGTCATGCACATCTCCCCTTTTTAAAAAAATGATATATGAATTGGAAGAAATATTTTTCTACCGTGTTTTTAATAAATTTTATTTACTGAGCTTTTCAGAGCATGATAATCTTTGTAATTTCAGAGAGTGAAGTCCTGTTTTGACCAAATGCTTTTCACTACTAAAAACTATGATTCCATTGCTGGGCAATACTACTCATTATTTTATATGATCAATGAGAAAACCAAGATAAATACCAAAATTATCAGTAAACTAATAATTTTTTTGTTGTTTTAAAACATGCATTTATTGTTTACTTTAGTAAACACATCAAGAATTCTAATGCATGTTTCAAGAGTTTAATTGAACTGCCCAAAACTCCAATTTGAATAAGCAGATTTAATGAACCTTATTCTAAAGCATTATCAAAAATCAAAAAGACAAAAGAGGGTACTTGTCTCTGAATTTGGATTTACGTATATAAATCTTTGAAGGATTACCCTAAGGCCCAGTAACACCAAAAAATGGTCCCAGCAGGTAGTCCTGAACATTTACCATGCAACAGTGTTTTCCAGAGTGTAGTAATGATTCCTAAAAGTCACAGGGTGTTTCCTTGCTTTCTGCTTTTTGCAAGGTTAATTTATAAGTTTACAAGTTTCTTCCCAAGCTCCATAAGTGCTGTCCCAGTTCCCCAGGTGGACTATATCCAAGTTGGTATAAAACAGTTTTCATTGCAGCTGGGCCTTCTAATTCATCCTGAGCTAGGTACAGGACTTCTTGTTCCTTTTGTCTTTATTTAGATTTGTTACCTCTCTAGAAACACTGCACTGGGGTAATTGGTACTGCCTTCCCCTCAAACACCTGAAAGCCAACGTTCTATTTAGAAAGACTTAACCAGAAGCTTTTAATTTTAGGAATGGGAAGCAAGGACAAATACAAAACTTGGTCTTTTAATGTGCTTAGCAGGTCACCTGATGAATCCATCCTGTGTAGGATTCCTGAAAGGGATTCCAGCAGGTACTGCTCTGTCTCCAGGTGTCAGTCCTGCTGTCTGTTCTGATGTAGTGCTGCCACAAACTGGTGGTTGTGTTTGGAAGCAGCTGGTGATTCTCTGTTTTGTGTGGAGTGGTTCCTCCTTGCCCTGAACATAAGCAAGATGGGCCAGTTCCATTCCCCGCCAGCAGAACTTGTCCTTCTGTATAGAATTCATACCTTCCCACACAGTTATTAGCCAAGATGCATACATACATTTCACAAGTGATCTCTGGTGTGCTGGTAGCTCTTGTAGAAAGAGATGAAACGGGCTCTAATGTTAACACTGATGACAGACCCAGTAACACAGTCACTTTGTTTAAACAAGCCCATGAAAAAGCGTTTCCCTTCCTAACAGCTTTTTTGGTGTTGCAAACTTCCACTTGCATAACGTACAGTTCCCTGGAGATTGTGCAGACCTAAGTAGAAGAAAATGCTATCTCTTGCTTGTGTATACTTGCTTTTTACAGCAAAGCACATCCATAGGGAAGATGTGTTGTTGAGCAGTTAGGTAGTCTCCTTGAAAGGATTCTCGTTCTTCCTATTTGGTTCAGATGTGCATAGATCTTGAATGCTTTTATCCCAAGTTTTATAGATCTAATAATCTGTTTACTAGCTTTGGGGCTTAAATGCTAGTTACAGTAAGGAAATCTGTTACAAATAATGGTTTGGAGTGCAGAAAGAAACACTGAAGAGTAAAGATGAAAATTTTCTCGCAGTTGGATATCATTAAAAGAACTTAAAATATATATCAAAAGGTAACTTTCCTAAATTGTTCCAAAGGCCCCTAAGTGATCTGATCTTCTTAAGGCACTAAAGTTACAACGTTTTGTTTCAAGGTGCATAAGAACTGTTATTTGATCAATAAATTTAAAAAGAAATGTATTCTACTTTCATAACTAGATTTTTAGCTTTCTGAGTCAAGCACTTGTGCTAACATAAAGCTTACACCTGCAAAGCTTGAACCGTCACCTTTTTGCCACCCTTGAATATCTTGGTCTGATATTTTACCTGAAACCATGATTGGTTTTTTATTTAGCTGTTTTGTTGTTTAGTTTAGGGTCTTGGCTGGTTGGTTGGTTTTGCTTTTCAAGTGCACTGTGAACTTAGTAAGTAACAAGTGTTTGAGCATTAAGGCTGCTGATGAGCAACATATTTAGGAAGAAGACATTAAAAGTTGTGCTGTGATTAAAAGAAATATTGAAAGGAATGAATCTATGAATCTATGAATCCTTGCTATGGGAATATAAGGGTGTAAAACATTCCTAAACAAAGTTTTTAAGTATATAACAAGTTCAGAAGGGCTGTGAACAATTCTGTTGGTGTAATTGACAAAACTGTTATTTCAGTAATCAGAAACTGAATTTTGGAAGTTTACCAACAGTGGCATTGTTACTCATATTTGTTGTCATCCAGGTACTCATATTTGTTTGATATATAGTGTGCAATTTAAGTAGCTCTTAAAAAAAAATTAATGCAAAAAATCTTGCTTCAGTACTTCATTAAATCTTTTCAAATACTCATTCAAATATTTCAGAGACATCAAAATGATCAATTGTTCATTGAACAATTAGAGATTAATGCAGTAGCTATTGTCTCTGCTCTCTTGCTACTGTGAAAAAAAATAGAAACTTTTTAGAGGAATATTCTATATAATGCATTATTTGCTAGGAATTTTTGTAGTCAGCAAATCCATGTAAGCAGGAACATACCTTTAGTGCTTTTCCATCATTTTAATATGTAAGTCGTACGTGTCTGATAATCTTAATGTTCTTATCTGCATTTAACAGCATTTAGAAATCTTCCTTAATATTGTTGACAGCTGAAATATCTTTCAGTAGTCGTCTTCTTCCCCCTTCTCAAAAATTTCATGAGAAAACTGAAGCTTTGCAATGATTCTATCTTATTTTGCTGTGCAGTTCTAAAGTATTCTGATGAGGCTGGGTAAGCTGATGTGGCCTTTAGGGAGAGACACATCAAATACAGGCAGACAGCTCCTGTGTCTGGTAACAAAGACTGAGGAGGTCAGAACTATCCCAACAGGCCTGAGCAGGTCAGTCAGAGGCAAATGTTGAAAATAAAATTTGGTGGGGAGGGGACGAAGGGGCCTGGGTCAAGTCCTGTTCAAAAAGTCAGCTTTGTCAAAAGCTTTAGTCACATTCTTACCTACAGGCAACCTCTGCTGATCCCAACTCATTAATCGAACTGGAGAGCCGTCTTGACCCTGGCTCCTTCCCTTTGAAGTGTGGTGTCCTCTGCAGCATGAGGAAATAATTTGCTGCCTGATTCAATGAGCCATCAGTAGAGCCAGCAGACCTAATGACATGTGAGAATATTAACCTCCTACCACGAAGAGCTGTGAATCTTGAGAGGCAGTCTATAATTCACCCAGCACTCCTGAGCCTTCCCTTTCTGTCTTATTCTTGCACTCACTTTCTCACTCGCAGGGAGAGAGAGAGAGAGAGGAGAGACCCTCTTGTCGTAAAACTTTATTTCCTTCAGTAGTGGGAGCCTTACTGAGCTGCTTGATAATGAGTTACTTCCCTCTTGCAGTTGGATAAAATTTATACTGAAAACGAGACATCTGTCTTGCGTGTAATCTTTTCTGCTTAAAATATGACACAGGCTACATTACTGACATTAAGAGGGTGGTAGCATTAATACTTACCCAAGTTAGGCTATTTTGTGGTTCCTTATTTTCAGCATCAAAGAAAAAAAGTAAAAACAAGAAAACAAACATGCAGAACAATGATGTTATTCTGTATAATGTGTTTTTGAGTTGCCTTCAGTCAAGAGAACCTTTCTGCAATCTCCTTCTTCCCTCATTATTTGTTTTCATCTTCCTTAAAGGAAAAACCAGTTCTGCCTGACAATGTGTGTTATATCCACACGCAAAAATATGGTCTTGCCCTTTGATTCTTAACAAAGAATTAAATTGTTGATCCAATCCTGCTGCTTGAAAAGTTGGGGCTGGTTTTTCTCTTGTAGACTCCTTTAGAGCTTTCAGTCACAGATGCAGGTGTCAACATCTGGTAAGCTTCATAGAGTGAGCCAATGTCACTCCTGTGACTAAATAATGAGGAAGGAAAAGCAAAAATGTCCCTATATGTATATGCTACTCACCGTGAAAATGGTGGTGATTACCAGACTTCACACTGTTATATACCCATATAAGGTAAAATACTGGAAGAGTTTTGGTTTTAATGTCTTTTCATAGTGCTGATTGGTGCTGCAGAAGGGCAGAGCTTAGAGGTTATGGGTACAGATGGGAAACAGTATTCAACATAGCAGATCCCAGACAAAGTAGCTCTTGCTGGTTTCTTAGTCTTGTCAGTGCTAGAAAGATTTTGGAGGTTTGTTTTTTTTTTTTTTGCTGTAAGTGGACTGGCACATTTCTCATGGTTGGTGGAGACATAGCTTGCAAAACCCAATGAAATTATACCAAGTGAGAACACTTCTGATCATAAAAGCTGTTTCTCCAGGGGGAAAGTGATAGAGTTGCATGGCTAAAGCAGGCCCTTTCTGTTGGAAATTGAGTCTGAATTGTGTTGGGTCACAGTTAGAGGATTATTTTGATTCTAAGGAGTGCTGGATACAAACTTAAGATACCTGCAGAGGGGATAAAGGGAGGTGAGGGAGACAAAGCAGGGTAGGTCAAAAGGAAATACCAGTGGCAGTTATATGCTGTGTAACAAGTACTACAGGGTCTGAGATATGTGCATATGTAGATCCCTGTGATTTGAAGTTGCTAGAAAGATCTTTTTAACATCCAGGGATTTCATTGTTATGACCATTAACAATTCTCTGCTACCACGCTTGAGCAGTCTATTAGTCGTTCTCACCTCTTCTAGCTGGTCACAAAGGCCAGTCCCCTTGCCTCTTTCTGCTTCATCTTTTTTATTAAGTTTATTAAAACTAGTCAGATTATACTTTCCTATAGCACAGGCTGTGCTTGGTCCATTCATTATGGTTTCTTATCTTGGCAGGCAATCTGAATTGAACGGCAGCTAGTCCATTATGCACATATGAAGCCCATCACTCCTCCAGCAATGGCCAATTCATCAAACATTTATCTTTTGCCCTCTGAGCTGTGCGTCAATTTGCTTGTCAATCCTCAGCCTTGGTTGTTGTGGAAGATGGGAGAAAAATTACTTTTCTTTCCCCCCTTCTCACTGAACTCTAGTAGTGAAAATGGACTTTACTCGGTCTACAGGCTTGTTACTCCCCCCCTTTGTGCAAAAAGGGGAGGGCTCAGGTTACTCTCTGAATTGCAGAGTGACAGATTGATCCAAGATACAGTAAAGCTTTCATTATGGCACTGCCTTTGCACTTGAATTTGCTCATATTTCCATTATAATGCTGTTTTTTAGAGAGTTCATAAATAGGTGCTCAACTTGGCACATGAAGCTGAGAGAAGCTTTTAAGAATAAATACATTATAGGGTTTTAGGGGTTTTTTAAATTTTTTAAATTTTTTTTTTAACAGGCTTGTTCTTTTTGCTGTTTGTAACCACTAATACTTCCTTGAATTCTTTCAAGTTCAGGAAATGGCAGTTTGCATGTTTAAAAAAAATGCCAGTTGTTTTACTAGGGCTGAATGTTCCATCATCAATATCATTGAGAGAGATGCTGAACAGGACCAAACCCAGCACTGATCCCTGGGGGACTCCACTAGTTCATGCTCTCCAGCTGGACCTGGCACCATTGACTCTTGTCCAACCAGTTCTTGCTCCATCTTACTCTCTGCTCTTCTATCCCACACTTGCTGAGCTTCTCCACAAGGATGTTGTATGTCAGAGCAGTCAAGCATGACTTCCCCTTGGTAAATCCAACAGAATAACAGTTTGCAATTCTCTTAAATGATACTTGTTTGACCAACAGATGACTAAGAATTCCTTTTCTGATCCATTTTGTATACATATAACCTATTTTATATGGCTTATATGAAAACTGCCTTGCCACAGGCTGTAGTATTAGACTGATAGTCATTTTATTTAAATTTCAACAAAATTTTAACAGTAATATCATATAAAATCTTGGCATCTTTAATCCTAAAGATGTAATATAGAAACTTAAGCAAAAAGAAGCCTAACATGAAGGATAAAGCTTGAGCTGTATTAATGGGATCTCCTCTTGAGTAGAGCTGTTATTAAATATACATAGTGAAATCTGAGACGTTAAGAGGTTCATTAGGAGGGAAATTGAACCCCAGTCAGTCTGGGTGCTTCATAGTAGAGTTAGGCCAGGAAAATAATTTATTTTTTTTTTTTTTACACTATGATTTTGGTAGGAGAGAATAGTGGTTAAATGACAGAGTGGTTGACTGATGTTTTTTTGAGCTACTGAAAGATCATTCTGAAAGTTTAGGATTTCTAGTTAGTTTCACCAGATAAATAATCCACTGTAACAGTTTGTTTTACCTTCATGTTACAATATCTTCTGTTTTCACTGCAAGACTTTGGACAAATAAGCTATGTTCATATCCCTCCCAAATGTTTATACTTTGCTGAGCCTCACCTGAAGGTCTGATTGACCTTCTGAAGTGTCCATCTTTTGTCACTGGAAGGACAGATGCATGAGATAAATAATTCCATCATTTGAGGAGCAGCTGCTTAATGGCAAAGTATAGCTCTCAAGAAATTCTGCATTTTTGGTTTTATAAAGTGGTGGAAAAGGGTTTGAAATGTTGTGAACTTAATGTTTAGAATTAATTAAGCACTCATCTACAGTTTGTGTTTTCTTTGACATTGGAGAGTGGGAGAATCATAGAATGTTTAGGTGAAGACTCTGGGTTTTCATGAATCCCCCACCATTTTAATGTGCTTTACATAGCTCTAGTTTGTGATTGTTTTGCCAGATGTTTTAATCTGGGTTGGGTTTTTGGCAATAAATTGTCCCACATAGTCTTTTGTATGCTTTCATGAGAAAAGGGGAAGAGCAAAGGATGGATATTCATCTGGTTTTATGTCTGGAAGTTAAGTGTGATCTTTATATGTAAAGGTTCAGAAACTAATTGTAGATAAAGTTCACAACACAGATCTTTTCTTGCCAGGTAGTTAATGATTCTACTTGTTCTTCTCTTTCCATGGTCTCTTGCAGACCATAATCATAAGCTGGCCTTAAGTTTTATTCAAAGAGCTGCTTCCAGATAGTTTCTGACAATGGAAATCTGGAAACAGATTGACTGGAATCAATACAAAAATGCTACCTCTAGATAGCCTGAAAAATACTGACATTCCCTCTGATACTAGAAAAAAAACCCCAAAACCCAAAGTATTTAATATTTTGAAAACACTGGTAACCTTTTTCTCCATTGAATAGAATTTTGAAATTTGAAATTCTGGAAGTTCTTTGCTTTCTCTGTGGTGTGGTGCCCCCCCCCATGCTTTAGTCCAGAAATTGTGTCAAAATTGTCCAATTAGATACTGGTTTGGACAGATTATAATACAGAAAAATTAGTAGAAAGACAGAGTAGGACTGCAGAAAAGAAAAGCTATTCAAGCATAATGGTGTAGAGGTCATTTTTTGATGCTTTACTTGTAGTCCCTCAGCCATCAGTGTGCAGGAAACACATAAACCTTTGATTTGTAGTGTCTGTGTGATTATAACAGCCAGAGTCTTGTGTTTTGGTTTGTTTTTTTTTTTTTTAATTGAAATTTGAAGTGAATTCTAGACACTCTGTTTTCTTGAAAAGGGGTTATTTATTTTTCTGTCCTCACAGATGAGAGGTGTGTTTAGAGCAGAACCCCCCAAGGCAGGTTTGAGAGGAGAATTCTGACAGAGGCCTCAGCCTGAGGGAGCTTGCACAGAAGATTCACCGAAGCCCTTCTACCAACAGAAAAGCATTGGAAATAGCTTGGGTTTTCCCCCTTATTTGTATGCTAGATTTCAGATTAAATGGAATTTACAATTGAACAGAGATCAAAGCAAGAAAACCTCACGTGGCGTTTTGTGTTCCCTGGGAATTTAGCAAAATCTTAAACATGTCTGTCTTACGTGTTTATATATATATATATTTGATTTTTTTTTTTTTTTATTGCTCTTTGTTTTGTTTTGGTGAGGTTAAGTCAAAGGATTAGAAGTCAGGAGCTCTGGGTTTTATTTCTTGCCTCTTAGAAAATTGCTGGAGGTCACCTTTCGTTAGTCACTTAACCTCTCTGCTTTCCTACAAAATGGATTTTTAAACTCAGCAGGTTTTTGAGGACTAATTCATTAATGTTTTTTAAAAAATGCTTTGTGCTCCTTGGCTGGCAGGTGCTGGAGAAATAGGAATTACACTTCTTTAAATACTGAAATGATCTAGTAGGAGAGTTCTCACGTTGATTCTGCACTCCTGTAATCTGTTAAAACATAAAAAGCAAGAAAAAGAGGTATTTTTAAAAGCTCTTGTTTTGTAACAGCTCTGCCTTTAACTTCTGCTAATGGCTATCTCTTGTCAACAGAGTGCAAATCAATTTCAAGGCTAAAGCCAAACTCTCTCATTTACATATTGTTAACTGCTCTCTCTTTTCCTGTTAAACAGGAGGAAAAAGTCATTAGATATGAGGCAGCTGTCTTATTAATGGAAGGGTGGGAGAAAATGTGAGGAACATTTCTTTTTCAGCATGTACTTCTGAACAGCTTGTTCTTCCAGACAAGGACAATTGCAGAGTACTAAGGTTTGTCCTTTGCTTGAGAGACTTCTGCTACTTTAATTTCAACAATTTCATGTTCTTTTTTTCAAATATTGCCAAAATGAAGAGCTGCTCTTTACTTTCATTGTAACCACATCCCTGTCAGGCCAGAGCGACCAAATGAAATAGCCCAGTTGACAATTGCCATGCATACACGTAGAGAAAAAAATAATCTCTGCCATGACATTCTTTTATGATTAAAACTTTGCTACAGACCATGAATCAATTATGAAGAAGAAAGCTGGAAGGAATCATACTGATTAGCCAAAGGACTTGGACAAAATGACATTTCAGAAACCTTTCTATTTTAAAGGATTATTTACTGTCTGCTTATAGAACATCTTAAGTCGTTTTGCAGAGGGAGTCAGTTCCCTGTTTAGTGCAGTGTTTTTGTAAGCTAATGAGGGCAAAGCGTGAGCCATAGGCAATGATGCTGTGATATTAGCTGTGACAGGGAGCTTGATCATAATTATCTTAACGAGGATAGGGTTAATTACAGTGGAAATCTAAAGTTTTTTCTGTTTGAATGAAGCGGTGCTGAATAGGTTGTGATGTTTTGTCGGTTTGATGTGACTTTGGAAATTGCAATGGAAATCTCTTGGCAGCACTTGCTCTCCTTTGGGAGCAGAGTGTGAGCCCTGCAATGAGGTAACCGAGATGGTGGTACCTGTGGGTGAGATAATGGGCAGCTTTTGTGGCTTTTGTGAAGGGAGAAGCAACCTGCAGCACACCTTAGTTCTGTTCATTAGCCTTTGGAAACCAGGGAAAACAACTCCTTGCACTGCCCCCTCAGCGCTGGTTGTGTTGTGGTGCTAAGACTTGTGTGTTTCTTTTAATATACCAAAATGGGGAGGGGTTTTTATGCTGCCAAGTAAGAAAACAGCAGAGATTTAATTTTAGACTAATGCTTGTTCTTGGGGGATTTCCCCCTTTTTATACTCATCTCTTGATGTTTGTGTGCATCTTGCTGTGCTGTGTTTGTATATGCATTCCTCTCCTCTTTTGTTGGGCTCATAAGGAAATACTCGGATTACATTAATATCCCACCCCCATTAAAAATAAAAATGCCAGGATTTTGTACTGATTTCTCCCTCAGCTTCTCAAAAATGTTTTCTCTACGCTGATTAACGATTACAACCCTTTCGTACACCCCATCTGCAGATGGGAAATCAAGGCACAAAGAAGTTCGGGGACTTGCTGAAGTTTATATCATAAAACCTGTTGTGTGGATTGTACTTAAAACTTTTAAATTCTGGAGTACAACTTCTGGGCAGTATTTCCTTATATATTGTTGCCTGGAATTTTGTAGCTAGTATCATTTAATGATAGGAAAGATATGAAATACATTTAATATATTTTTTTCCGTTTTTTTTTTTTTTTTTTTTTTTTTTACCAG